>ML218469.1:659-40264 GCA_004785975.1 Popillia japonica
TATGTGTCTCTAATATAAAAAGCAGCTTGTTTGCTTGAAAAATGAAGATGTATAGTTGTAGATTGTACATTCATCAAGTCGAGATTGGGAATCTATTGCACTTTCCACATTTATTACCATTTTATTACATATAATGATTTATAATAATGTATTTATACGGGATATTTGAGTAAGTTTATTCATCTTTTATGTATTATAATGTAAATCTTAACTAATTTGTATATCAAGCTGCATTGCATTGAATAATTTTAAAAATGTGCAAACTTCAAACTTGTGTTTTATTTTTATCCTTAGAAATCTATTTAAATAAGGTAAGCCGGTGATATATTTAGTATTGCAGTACAAACTGTTGCAAATCCATTGATCGATATATATTTGAATTTTGCCGCCTACATTAAATAACTAACAGGTAACGGTATTACCAACAATTTTCAATGTAAACGTTTCTATAGCAACATAGGACAAATACATGAGGATACACAGAAACAGGTATGAATGCTCGTTTCAAAACCAAATATCGTCAAAGCCGCGCATGACATCAGTGCGAAGGAAATTACATTTGAAATTTATTTCAAGAAAGGTTAAAATCGCTGGTTTTGTATCTAATAATTGATGCTTCGCAATGACGTATACATAAGATGCGCGTCGACATACTTGTTTCTGTGTATCCTGCATAAAACAAGAAATTACCAACAAGCCACAAGCAATATCATACGTATGGACATTCAAATTCATTACATAGGTATCCTAGCGGAAGTTTCAAAGTTTATCTATAGATTTTTGATAGTAACTTTCTATCTTATTTTGTCTAAACATCAAACAATTTTGGGAAAGAAGAATATTGAGAACAAAAATTCCTACGACGTATATGAGATTTTCATCACACATTCGTCAATTTTCTTTGTATTCCATGCTTTCTTCAACTCTGCCAATATTCATTATATTCCTTGTGATATTTTTTCATCGCCTTCCACATTTTTGCACTACTTCCTATCGCTATCCCACTATTTTACCAACATATTACTGACGTTTACCAGATTGAACTACCACGATCATTTTAAAAATATTTTGGATTAAGAACTCTTTGTATCAGTAAATATGGATAAATCGATTTCTCACTTCAGAAAGTGGTGAAATATAGTGAAAGTTGGATAAAAAGTGGAGGTTAGTGGCGTAAAGTTGCTGAAAAAGGTGGAAAGCGATAGGAACTGTAGAAATCGATGGAAAGTAGTGAAATGTGCTGGAAATTTGCGGAAACTAGAGTAAAAGGGTATAGAAAGTTATAGATGGTGGGATAAATTGAAAGTTAGCAAAAAGCAGAGAAGCGTCGCGAACAGACAAAACATATGGTGAAGAGCGGTGGATGGTTGTGGAAAGTGATGGAGCGTGATTGAATGTTGTGGGTATGCAGAATGAAGTGGAATGTATTGGAAGGTGGTAGAGTTTTGAAGACTGGTGCAATGTCCTGAAATACGGTAGAAAATGAAAACATGCAGTGCGACGTTGTGGAATGTCGTTGTATGATACATCCAACTACTTCCGACCTTTAGCCACTAGAGGGCATGATAGAATTAATTCATTGCCGAAGGTATTATAGAATTAAAAGTCGAAAGCAAGATAAGATGAAATTGGATCTTGTATTCGGAATTGCGCTGATGAGACTGAGTAAGTCGAAACCCCGCGGTCTGCTGCTAATGGTTGACCTCTGTATGCGGGAAATCATCTATAACAAACCTCTATAGTTTTGTCTACAGTTTTATTATGTATTGAAACATTTTAAATGCAATGGTGGCGTTGCAGTAGTCTTGACAAGTGCACCTGCTACGAAAGAAAAAACAATATTCATATAACACAAATCATTAAAACACGTGAAAATAGTCTATAAATATTATATTTCCCTAAAAAAATGAAAATAACATATTTAGTGTATGATAGGTATAACTAGAACTATGTAACAATAACTAGAATAACATTAAAAAGTATGTAGAGATAAAATAAGAATTTTAGTATCAAATTGTTTGAAACACGTATAAATTGACCAGTCGCTTGTTTTCCAATTATGCAAGCATTTATATAATTTGCATGCAAACAAAAATCAATAACTGTCAATGCAATATCTAACAGCAAGTATTTGAATTTGTCTTGGATAACACAATATCCATATGCTCTTTACATTTTGAAAAGCTACATTGAGATTCACTTTTTCAAATCATAATTGCCACAGTAGCTCAAAGGTTTAATTTATAATAATAACCTTTACAATTTAATAACCTTTACAGCTGTTAGATAAGATTTGATTGGGCAAAACTAATTTATAAAAACTCCATTTCTCTCTCTATTCCGACAAATTTTAGTTGTTCAGTTGGACCATATCTAAACAAAAAAGTAAGTTAATAACAGTTCCATCTAAAACGAAATAAAAGTATACCTGTAATCAAAGAATAATTCTTCGCCAGGTTGTATAGCTCGTTTGGCAAAAATTCCGATTCTATGATCGCCATTGACCATCATTACTTTGGCATAACAATTAGGATTTATGGAATGATTAGCAAATCGGATTTTATTCCCTTTCCTTGTTGCGTCAACCACAAAGTCTGCAACAAAGTATTTTTTTCTCATAGATGCATATAACGTAAATAATTATACACTAACCATTATTTAAATTGAACAAGAAACTGCACATGTATTTATCATACACTTTTCCTCTTCTATCTGCTTCATCTTGAGAAATTATCTCACCACAATATTCGGAGATAAATTCATTTTTCTGGGCACTATCCTTAAGGAATATACCCCAACCAGCAACATCTGATGGAGCCATTAATAAGTGCTTATCTGTCATTGATGGAATAGATAAATAAGTGAAATAAAACATATTAATTCCATAACACTTACGCAGCCCTCTCTGTACACTAACATTCTTACAAGTGATCTTTGAAAGATCAAATTGATCGGCACCGCATGTCTGACAAAGATCAGGATCGCATTCGCGGACAGCCAAGTAACAAGGGCATTGTTTAGTGTTACATTGAGCTTTACAACGACATCCAGGAAACCGATTTTGACCTACACAATTAAGAGTTGTAAAATTAATATTCAAAGACAAGTACATTAATAATGTAGTGCACATTTTCAGTCATTACTTTGGTTGTTTAATTATACTTACAATCTGAACTGCATTGGCAAAACTTTTCGCAGAAATTTTGCGCGCCAATACAAGGACAAAGAGCGTCACAAGGTTGTCCGGGATGATCACAAGGTGTAAAATTGTAAACATGGTTACTGCTCGAGTCTTTCTTCAATTGTATTTTTCTACAATGCATAGACCACAAGCGGTGTTTCTTCTTTTTCTTTCTTGGCGGTGTGTAATCACGCATAGATTCTTCCGTTGGAATATCAGCGGCTTCCTTTTGAGCAAAATGATACACCTAGTATGACGAAGGAATTAAAACTAAATAAATAAAAATTTCAGTTAAAATTTACTTGTTGACAAGTTTTTGTTAGTATAATTTGAGCAATGGCGCAATAATTATTGAGGAATACTTTGTGTAAGGCTCTAAATAAACTTTGGTCGGAACCAGTCCATTCACAATGGTCGTCTTCGCCCATTAATCCTAATAAGCTAAAGGAGGTGGTTGTCGATACAGGGTTGCCATCAGCAGAATCTGAAAAATCTTAGTGAAAATCGATTGATGTCTTTAAATATTCTCAGATTTTGTACCTTTATTATACTTATTGCTGTCATTACTATCTTCTGAGCTAGCTTCATTTCCTGAGTCGACAGACTGTTGTTTACATATCTTTCTTGGATTAGTATTTTTACTTCCTTCAGCATTATTAGTAGATTCCTTCAAATTTTTTTCTTTGACTTTTTCATTTTCATCTTGTTCCTGTTTTGCTAACTTTTCTTTCACACCATCCTATAAGAGTAGATCAAACAGACAATGATTTTAACTCAATAGTAAGTAATACCAGTAACATGTAGCAATCGGACCCGCACGATTCTGTAAATGGCTTTAAATCAGGACCTCTCCTTTTCTGTAAATTTGGTCCAGGATGACAAGCTTGAAGACCTATACAAAATAAAATTTCATTTATCAAATCTTAATTACTTATCATATGAAAAGAAAATGATTTACTAGATGATATATGCAGATTAACTTTTTCAATTTGAAATATAAAATTGATTTAAACAGTCAGTTTTGTTTGTTTAAATCAACACTGCGTAAAAAATAATTGAAATTTCTACAGTCGAAACCAGCCTTATGATGAAATGATTTCTAGATGTTATAGTAGTAATGTTCAAAGGTCACATGACCTTACCTTGTTGTCCTATGTGCAGCATAACAAAAGATACAACCTGAGAGTCAGGTGATCTTGCAAAAGTAATTGCTAACTGCTATATCTAAAAGTACTTTCAAGACTGTTTGTATCAAAATTAACACAAATTATACTCTTATTAATTTAAATGTAAACGCTTTTAATAAACGTTACTAGTCCAATGGAATGACAATATAACAGAAGGAGCCATTAAGGTAATAAACACAAATTTAAAAATGAATATAATGTAATAATTTCAACCTCTACTGTAAGGTAATGACAAATTGAAGGGTATTAAGTGTTAAAACGTCTTAGTTCTAATGTTTATATTGTAAGGATGTACTTGATTGGATTTGTTGTTGTTTGTGGCACGTAGGCCATCTACAACTTACTGGGACAATGTACAATTGCTTTTGTATATACATAAATTATCTTAAAGGAGATATTGCATAGAAAAAAACCAATTTTAGAAATAGCTAACTAATGCTGTCTTCGTGAATAGAAAATCACAACTACTTTGAATTCAAAATTTACTCTCTCTGCTATAATTGCCAGTATAAAACAGAGTATAATAATCTGTGCAATTATAATTGTTATAAAGAGTTAAATGTACTTACGATGTAAGAAACAATCATATTTGAAACATCGCCTGCAGAATAAAGTATGAAATGAATGCATTGTTTGTTCTCTTGGGACTGATTCTGCCATAGGACCATCAATATTGGGGGTACATTCTGGTGGTAAAGCATTTGGATCCATACGCTCTGTTAATTCAATATACCTAAAAAAAAATTTTCATAAGTACTTATATACATTAAACTAATATACGCTGTAAGCCTGATTATGAGATCAGATTTACTTTTCTCTCAGTTCTTGTGGTTGGCCCTTATCAGGAAACTGACAAGAAATTGCTTGGAATATCACATAAGTTGGGAAATCCATTTCATCTTTTTTATCGTCCTTATTTTCGTCTTTAGATTTTTCCCGTTTCTCAGATTTATCTTTGTCTTGATATTGCATTAAAGCATGCACCAATTCAACGAACAATTCATCATCTATAAATCCAGTTTCACGATCTCCATGTACTTTACCATCATAATTCTTAATTAGTTCTTCTATAAATGTACCATCTTGATCTAGAATTTCATCACCCATATAAGGTATATTATGTAGAACAGTTTCATCTTCCACCATAAAATTTTGTTGAATTGGAGCCCAAGTATACATAGTTGGTATAGATGTAACTGCATTTATTGTTTTTATAGGAGTAACTTGTACGTCACCTACACATAATCAATTTCGCTAGAGTATATATTTTAATAAGTTAGCAAACCATGTTACCTTCATTTCCAACAACTTCAGCTTTTTTCATACACGTTAAATGTGCTGGATGGTCCATAGTATTCACCCATACTGCTTTACTTTCAGACCAGCGTTTCTGTTCGGCCGTAAGTATTTCAGTCATTTTATTTCTATTTTGATTCCATGCAACTTTAACTTCATCGGCTCTTTTATAACGTTTTGTTTGTCGAAGCTTCATATATTCTTGCTTCACTCGCTTTTTCCATTCTGCACTTACTTTATATTTAGACATTATATTTATATTTTTACTTTATACATTCAATATTCAATGTACTTTCTTTTCATTTATTTAGAGTTGGTTTATTTAGCTTATATAAAATTAATAAATAAAAACATAAATGCTATACGGTCATTAACACGAAACACATGTAAATGACAACAGCGATCACAGCGACATCTGTTAGAGTAAAGTGTGGAGTTGTGGAGTAAAGTCCACGGAGCCCACGTGAAGCCGCCAAACTACCTGAACCAGTGCATCAAATTAATTAAGGCCGCGTTAACAGCCCTCAGTATCAATAACTCGATTGCTCGAACTAATGGAGAATAATACTACTCTCTATTATGACCTTCAAAACATAATCGCGGTATTTCTTCAGAGCACTTGGACATAACTTCGGAGATCGGGATTCGTTTGTTCATGATGGCTTAGGTCACTTTACCAGCTTTGGTTTTACCGTGCTTTTACGATTTCGGATTTGTTGTAATTTTTATTGCGTCCATTTTTAAGGTAAATGAAGTATTTTAAATTAATCGCGCCAAAATTGCCATGCGTGATTGGTTGTTTTAGAGGTAGGATTACACTGTGCAAAAATTGCGTGTTGATTTATCGATATTGATGATTATTGACGGAGGGTTTATATTTAAAATTGAGCGGAAAATAACGCTACAATATTACAATTTTGCATTGGAGTTCAATGAATAAAGAAAAACTGATAAAATGAGAAAACTAAAAAAAAATACCCAGAATGGATTTGGTAACTTGGTAACAGTGGAAATGTGGCTGTTGTTGAAATTTGGTAAAATTGGTAATACTTTTCTTGTAGAGAAGTAACATTTTTATTGTAATTTGCCTCTTTGCAGACGCAGCCTCAACGGTGCAAGCTAAAAAAAATTCAACACCGTTTTGTAGAGCATGGCATTTACGACAAAAAAGTCCCCGACAGCACTATTCCATCTTTTATGGTTTGGCAGATATATTATTTAGAAGGTAACGCTACATTTCTTCCCTAACGTTCCGAGTTAATTGTAATAAAACATCAAATTCGTCAGACGGATTTTGCAGAATATGAGATTTTCCACAAATATGGCGGCCTGCTATTATCTCACCTTTAAAAATGGTAGAACTTGAACACCGTAGTAGACAGAATATTGCTTTCCCGGGCTTTTTTGTGGCAATTTTCGTGCTCTACAAAATGATGGTAGAATTTTTTTGATAACTTGCACCACTGAAGCTACGTCATCGAAAAACCTCACATTTTTATGAAGTTTTTTCTATTTTCGCTGACGCAGCCTCAACGGGACAAGTTATCACAAAATTCGTAATACCATAACCTTTTTTGTAGAGTATGAATTTTTTTACAAAAAAGTCGTGGACATCATCGTTCTATCTGTTATGACCTTCAGGATAAATTGTTTAGAATGTAACATTTTCATTATAATTTGCCTTTTTTTGCAGACGCAGCATCAACGGTGCAAGCTAAAAGAAAATTCCAACACTATTTTGTAGAGCATGAAATTTACTACAAAAAAGTCCGGGACAACACTATTCCATCTTTTATGGTTTTCCAGATATATTATTTAGAAAGTAACGCTACATTTCTCCCCTAACGTTCTAAGTAAATTTTAATAAAACATCAAATTCATCAGACGGATTTCGCAGAATATGAAGGTTTTCCACAAAAATGGCGGCCAGCTATTATCTCACCCTTAAAAATTGTAGAAATTGACGACCGTAGTAGATAGGAATATTGCTCTCGGGGTACATTTTAGAAGCTACCTATCGCTTTACCGCCATTTTTAAATTTGCCTTCAGTTAAATTTCAAAAGAATACAATTAAGACAAGTAAATTATGTTCATTGTATATCCTATATCAGGCTCATATACAGGGCTTTCAATAAATACCGAAACCCACGTGACCTCTTTTAGATATGCAACCCATTTAACAGTATGGTGTTTTTAAAAATAAAAACCCTCCAGAAATTTTTATTTACATATATTGACAATTAGAATTTTACAGGTTGAGATGTATAAAAACTGTCAAAACAAATATTGACTAGAAACTCAGGTTAGACCGGTTAGATATATCTAACCGGTCTAACCTGCTATCCCTAAGCTATAGCTTAGGGATATTTTTAGTTTTACCAACTTATTATTTACGTCATATCTTACGTCAGAGATCACGTGGGTTTCGTTTCTTATTGAAAATCTTTCATAATAATTACTTGATAATTACTAACGTAATAAACGTACGTTTGACGTCGACGCTGACGCCTTTTTCGGTATAATAAACGAATTTTAACGTCAACGAGAACCCTAACGGTTGATATTACACAAAGTTATTATTGATATCATACCAGATATGTTAAGAAACATTATACAATTAAGAGCTTATAAAAAATCTGATCATTTTGTTTTATTAATCAAATTCATCCAAAATTTACATTTCAGTACTGGCTAATCATCAAATCAAAACGCTAATATTAAAATATTTTTATACAACGAAAAGTGCAAGAATAGTCCATCAAGAATTCATCGGGGATAATGACTGGCTTCAAATTAGAGCAATTCTTTAAAACAGGTCTTCTTTATCTTGAAATTGTCGCAACTTGTTCAAGACACATCGTAGTCCAATTCGAAGGTGTTGAATTTCAATATCTCTTTCTCGTTTTAACTTTTTAATTTTGTTTAGGCACTCGCAATCTATTGGGTTTCCATCTATATCTAATTCTTTGACTTTTAAATGTTTCAAAAAATTATCTTCGAAACATGTGAACATATTATTATCCAAATACAAAGTTTGTATGTGCTGGACGTTTGCAAAAACTTCCACGTCGATTTGATTAAGCAAATTGTGACTTAACCATAAACTTTGTATCTTTTCTATTTTATTAAATGCTTTTTTGTGGATGTTATCAATGCTATTATACATAAACCATAATTCCAGATTATCTTTTACTTGTTTGTTTTTAATAATATTGACGAAAGCATTCTCTGGAATTGCTGCTATTTGATTGTGCATAAAATCTAGACGGTACAATTTCGGTGTATACTCAAACCAGTTATTTTCAAATACCTTCAATTTGTTCGAGCTCAAGTCTAGAACTTCTAAATTCATCATGTTTTCGAATGCTTTGGAACTTATCTTGGATATACCATTGCTTGATAAGTTTAATTTCCTCATGAGTAAGTTACCAAAAACACCACTGTTGATCTCCGGAATATTATTATTTGTTATTATCAAGTTTCTGAGCGACGGTAGATTATCGAACGCGCTAGGCTCTAAACTCTTGATACCACTGGCGTCTATTTTCAAACTATCCAATCTATGTAAGTTGACGAAAGTATTTTTACAAACCGCTGGAATATTTTTATTCTCCACTATAATTTTATAGGCATCCTCTAAATTATCCTGAGTTGCCTGAGTCTTGCGACACTCTCCGCCGCCGCAAACTATTATTTCTAAGCCGCTTAATGCAGTGCATTCTTCACCTAAACTACTGCTAATTAACAGACTAGTAATACAAAGTAGGACTGATCGAAACATCGTTATAACGAACGAACCAAAACTCTTACTACTTCTTCTCGATTTTGGGAGAACATATTTGAAGCAGATTTCAAGGTTATCAAATGATGATAACCCATATATGTTGTTGGATTCGTGCGTTGTTTATTTTCTAGGTATTCGTTAAAATGCGTAAATGATAGGAAAATCTTGGAAACGCATGCAAACAATTCTTAGTAAATATGTATATAAGATGCAAAATAATATCAAAGTGAGATAAGCAGACTAATATTGGTAATATGTATGTTAGTTTATTGGAAGAAGTATAAAGTAAAAAATGAAATGGCATTCAAAAATTGTTTCAGATGCATAATGTTCATAATAATAAGCGAAAGATTACATGTTTGACAAAGATAGGTTAATTAAAAGAGGTGGTACTTACAATATTAATTTTATGCATGGATTTTTTCTTTAAATAAGTGGGAACACTGAATTTTATTAACTAATACATACTTTCTCTTATCGGCGTAATTGCTACAATTTTTTGTAGCAATCATTAAGCAGATAGTTCTTTCCTATTCGATTTCTCATTGCAACAGACATATTCAAATATTTCATCGCGATTTTTTCGGTAACGACTATCTGGCGCCACTATCCAGTAAATGTACATACATCTATAGAAAGCACTATTCTCAGTGTAAAACTATATAGATAATTAGTGATATGCAGCCTCTTTCTATTGTCTATTGTAGATCTCTGTTATCTAGACGACGCGATCTCGGTTTGCCTTTTTAATGAGCTTCCTAGCTTTGACGAAATAGTCTTTGTGTGGCTAGCAGTGTCTGGGTACGGTTTGCCAATGCATTCTAGCTTTAGTCGTGCCAGTTTTTCGGATTGGTATAAAATGTGCTGTTAGGTCTCCTCTTTTGTATGGCAGAATCTGCATATAGCATGTCCGTCAGACCGAGGTTGCTCATATGTTTGTTGAGTCTACAGTGTCCTGTTAGTAGCCATACAATGAAACAGTTGACAGTTTGACAGTTCTCCTGCCTTTCTTTAGTAGGTCTTCTGTAAATTTGAGTGCATACTTTTTAATGAATTTTTGAGCTTGTCTATGGTATGAAGACTTTTCCCACTGTTCTACAGCTCTATCCGCCGACCATTTTGCAATGACCTTCGTGGTTCCATACCATTGGCATAGGTCTGATGAATTGCTGCGACCGCTCTCCCTCAGGCAGCCTTTTCATTACCATTAATGTCCTCGTATCCAAGCTAGGGTTGCCTGAATGTTCTCCTCTCGATCGTTCAGGCGCAGTCCTATATTAGCCGTGATGTGATCCTGGTAGACTCAAGCGCTTTTATCACTGCTTGGTTGTCAGTGAAAATGGCAATGGGTTTATGCACTAGCCTTAGTATCTTTCTGACACAGTGGTATATAGCAACTGTTTCTGACTGAAAAACTTCAGTTTCCTTCGATAGGCTTAGACCGTCTTTTCGTTGTTCTCGTCCTGGTATTACAGTTTTATATTTTTTATTGAGTTATATCTTGGAACCATAGTGTCCGTAGATACACATGGTACTTCTCCGGTTTTTAGTTCTTTAATCAACTATTGGTGTATTTTCCCATGCATTTGTGTAATGAGTGTTTGATTCTGTGTTAGTGTGTATATAGTAGACACTGCTTCTCTTTGTATGGGCAAATGTAGTGGTGACAGATTCAGTAAGACTTTCATGGCCGTTATTGGAGCGACAACATCATGCACATTTACCCACTGTGTTATTCATACATAAAATGAAGGCATTAGGATTGAGAATTTTCTGTCTAGTCATATTGAAAGCTATGACTGGATCTAACTCCAATGTTTATAACAGACAGCCGATGTGTTAATATGCTGAGTATGCTATCCCCACTACAATCAGTTTCCTGGCCGAGTGACAGTCGCTGCCGGGAAACAATTAATAGCGCAAGACTACTTACGACACGACTAGGAAACATGAAATGCCGTAAAAGTTGCAGTGGTAGTCCAACAAGCAATACAGAACCATATAAGTAAAAGCAAATGGTTTGATTATTTTTTTAATAATACAACATATTAAATCACAATATTCAACAAATTTTGGCCGTATTAAAAAAATACGGTATTAGTTTTCTCAAAGGTATAAATAAACATATCTATAAACAAGTACATAATTGAAAGACTATTTTACTTATGAATAAAAATTTGCACTAAAACATTTGCCGTGAAAACGAAATCATTAACATTCTAAACCTTTTCCAAGTCCGGTCCATGGGTCTGGAACTTCGAGAAAGTATCTATGCATAGCCTCAATAAATCTTTTACAGTATTCTTTAGGCGATACAATGGTCGGCAATTTTGCTTGCCCCCATAGCATACCCGATTTCTTAACCATAGTCTCCAACTTCTTGTCCCAAGTGAAAGTGCGAATATAATCTTAAATGATACTCCTTAAAATTGTTACAAATTATAATGTATTAACTTACCGATAATGCCAACGACTAATTCTTTATTTTCAATATCTAAACCAACCAACAAAGAATAATCCATAACTGATTGGGCTGATAGAAATTCAGTATCATTTTGGATTGCCGCTGTTAGAACAGCTTTGGAATGTGGAAGTACATATAGTGGAGAGTCGCAAGACACTATAATAAAATATTGTTTTTAGAAATGGGCAAGGATTTCGATATAAAATTATACTTTTTAACAAATTTTCATCCAGTAAAACAATTTCACCATCTTGATTGTCAGGGTTCACCAGTCTGTTTCGCATGGAACCTTTGAGGTCAAACTTTTGAGTGACAATTCGATTATAAAATAAATTCTCCATGACAAGTAGATGGCTTCTAAGCGTGGCATTTGTGGTATTATTTTTGAATACGACCTGATAAATTCCTACTATTTTTCCAAGTAACGTTGGCTGGGCTGTATCGTGGCAGCGATTCATGTAGGTAAAGTATTTTGGTGCAAATTCCAAAAACAACTGGATTTCTGATTTTGGCATTTCCTTTAATATAAATCGATCATCTGAAAACAAATTTGGAAAAACCGTAAGATATATTTCGTTTTGCAATGTATTATGTCGATTATTGTTACATACCGGTGGTTTTACAGAATGTAGAACCTGATTTTCCACCACGAGCATTCCATGGAACTGATCTTGCCAGAGACCTTATGTAAGCTTCTTCGCCTATTGGCAACACAACGTTACGCAAGGCGGAAAACTTTTCTGCGAAATATATGCGACAGAAAAATTTACAATTAGAATCTTCAAACTGAATTTCAATATTGGACGTCTTATTCTTCTTGGGATCTTCTGGCTTATCATTAATCACAGACTGTTCAACAGATAGACTAGAATAATATAAATTTAATTCAATTATGTTATCAATATTCTATTTTTGTGATACCTACGTCAAATCTGATTGAGTGCTAATACTGCTCGTTAACTCACTTTTCATATCTTTTGTTCGTAGAAATGACAATAAACCTGACGATTTCTCACCAGTGATTGTATCACAGCCATCGTTTTTCTCCTTATCTGTTTGTAAATATCTTTTATGTATTGGACTAGGTGTTTGTTCGTTGCTGGCATTTTTTTTACATGTTAAGTCCTCTAAGGCTCTCTTGTAATCGAATGAGTTTAACGCGTAAGCAATCACAGAACTTGGTTCACTTTCAAAAACGACAATAGGAAAATATACTCCTGTCGGCAACGTATAATGTTCTTGTATATTAAAAGGTAGCTAGAAAGATTTTATGTTTTAAGAATAAGTTTTGTTGAAGAATTCTTATTTCTTACAGGAATAGGAATTGAGGCGGTACTGGACGGCAAAAGTTGTTGAAAGATCGTTTTAACAATCTTTTTATCCAAATCTTTTTTGTTATCGTAGAAATCTTCGTATTGCGATAAAACTGTTCCATCTGATTGGGACCTATGATGACATTTCGGTGAAGGTGGTGTATAATCTAGTTGTAAAGCACATTATAAATACAAAGTTTGTATTCTGTGTTTATAGACAGTGTAGCACAGTTACAGCGACTAATTGAGTCATAAACTACAAATGTTTACATTTTAAACACATTGTGGGTTTTACTACTACTCATTTTCTCGTATTATACCTCAAACAAATATTGTTTATGACTCAATTGAATATTACATGCAAAGCCTTATATGCAGGTGAAAGAAATTAATTGTGATGTGAATAATACCTTTACAATGTGTGGATGGTGTAAGACTATTATTATAACTACCTCTTCTAGCGATTCTATTTACATCTAACTTTATGTCGTCACTATTTTCACTGAAACTATTCATCAAAGCAGCAGCATGCGCCTTATCTACATAACAAGAATCATTTGGAGATATCGTTATGTCGATATTTAATCCATCAGAACGATTATCCAATAACGGAGCTGGCCGTAAATTAGAATAGATTAACAATTAATTGTTAATAAAAAGCCATGCAAGCTCTCAACTAACAGTTGTTTGTTAGCAAAGTCGTAAACTTACCATCACTTTGATCTAAACTTTTAATTTTTTTAGTAAATGCATTTGTTGTAATTTCCGTATTCTGATGCTTCGTATCAGAGTCTCCTAAGTGATTGTTCAGTGATCTGGAATCTGGAGTTATTGGACTTTCTAAATCTGCATGTGAGGTTTTATCCTTCTTTTTATCGATATCGCGTTTCTTGAACGACTCTGACAATCTCATATTCCATTGTTCGACAGCCTCTACAATTAATCTTTTTACTCTTATTAAGGCATCTAATACTCTCCATACAGCAATAGGTGTTTCTAAAATGTAAAATGTAATTACATACTGCAAAGTAAGACTAGGTAATATGATCATTACCTAAACTAGTTTCAGGAAAATTATCTGGTGCCGTTTCCAAGCTCGGTGAAGTCAATTTAAGTTGCACTTCTTCGACTTTTTGTTTAAACGCAACTTGTTCCTTAGATAGTATCTGTTTCAAATTCGATAATCCATCAAAATCATTTGGTAGAGCCAAGAGTTTTTCAGAAATTAAAGAAAATATCTCGTGTCCTTTTAAAGCCATAGTTTTGATTTCTTCTACCATTTCATTGTAATCCTTTACTTTAGTATAGTTTATTTTTATAACAGGCGGTGGTAACGATATTTCCCATAGTTGTATATGCGAAAATCTGCAAGCAATATGTAATAAAGAAATAAAGCTAAAAATAATAGTTAATTTAACATTACTCGAATGATGCTACAAGATTATTGTAGCTGAAGTATTGAATATTATCATGATGTAAATTGTGCGAACACACTATATTTCCTCTTCTTGTATATAAACTACCATGGAATTTTAACTCTAAAAACTTTGCGAAGGAAAATGACCAAGTATCTCTCGACATTGGTACACTTGGAGAACAAGTTTGACATTTTGAGCACCAACTCCACATGATAATTTTATCTTCGACAAGCTTCGTATCCAGGAAATCGAGAGATATACTAACACACCCAGAATTATGGACAAATCTTCTGGTATGATTTAACATAGGTGTTCCACATGTGTCTGATTGACAATCATATGATGTTCTAAAGCAATATCGTTCGAGGAAACAACCTAATGGAATGTCGTTACTGCCATAGAAACCCATATGTACTATCCTACAATGATGATGAAGAATACCACGAAACTTCCAAAATTGGTTATACATATTAAATAAATAACAATAAAAGTCACGATTCTTACCAAGGATATACACAGAAGGCTGGAGCATTATGGGACTTGTGACTATAACTGCAAAACAAAACCGCTAATTTCTGATGATTATTAGGATCAAGAACGTCTATATGATCAAATTCAAGATCTCCTCTTAATCTCATTTTTAAATTTTCATTACTGTCTTTGCTAACAACATCTAAGGTAGACTTCTTCTCTAGCCGTCCACCACAAGCCCTAAAATGAGCTAGGACAGTCTGAATTTCGTTACTGTCTACGTTTCCTGTAATTCTAGCCGTTGTGAAGGGATGAGGCGGTTTTAGCTAAAACAAAATAAAATATTGCCAATTTTTTTATGAACTCACTCATTAACAGTTTTAACCAAACGTACCTTTGATCTAGACGAAATCGTTTGATTAGAATTTTCTTCCAAAGTACGATTTGATTTGCGTTTTGTATTTAGAAATTGCTCACTGTAATATATTTGTTCAGGAAAAAAACTTCTTAATTTACATTTTCTTCCATTTTCGGTTTCTAAATAGGGCAAAGAAAATACCAAAAACGGTGATATGCACAATATGGTGTCGTCTAAATGTTTTCGAAAATGATTTGAAAAAGGTAAATCTGCTACTGATAACTTTTCAGAAGACGTTTTTTGCATAATCTCATCCTCCTTATTGTACGAATGCAAAGGATCCGTGTAATCTTTAATAACTTCACTTACAATTCTCTTTTCCTCAGTACCACTAATAACAACTTCAATTTTAGGTTTCGTATCTTCTGTATTAACAAATACTTCTGTGTCGTTCTCGTTTTCGTCAAAAATATTAAGATTACTTATTTGGCTACCCTTGGAAATTTTTCTATTTCTCAAAAGAGCATCAGCTTCATTTTCTATGGAACTGGGAGGTTTTGCTAAGGTTGGCGATCCTTCTCTGCTCTCATCAAAGAATTCGTCCTTTGCATTGGGTGGTTGTGCAAATTCGTCCATTAAAAATGACTTTTCTAATCTCCAATTGTAACAGGCAAATAACAAAAGAGATGCTACTTTTTTGACTTTAACTAATTCATTATAAGAAGCACCTCTTAACAGTATGGTACCGCATAGATGAGATTGTGGTACGTTTTCGAAAAACATTAATGTTTTATTATCACCTTAAAAATAATATTAGTATCATATGTGTTATAAATCAATTTGTCATTAAAGTATCCTTACCCAAATCGTTTCTAAACGATTTTAAATAAAAATATTTACAAGTTCCTAAAGTAGGCTTCCCTATATGTGAATCAACTGAAGCCACAAGAGTTGCTTGAGTACATCTCGACAAACTATCAAGGACTCTTTGCTTTACATTCAAGACCAATGTTACTCCTTGTTCGCGTAAAATATCTTGAGCTAATCGTGCTACATTACGTTCTACCAATACAATATCTGGTTTTAGGTTAGTAATTCTGGTTGCTATATTACGTAGACTTTCGTGTTCCTGTAAGTAATATAGTAAGTAGGTAGTAAAATTAAATCTAAACAGTTACATACCTGCATTAATACTGGCTCTAAAGACATTAAACGACCTTCTATTCTTTGGTACACTATCGAACCTAATAGTAGCAATATCTTTGGGTTTTCGATTTTACTAGGCATTGCTTTGTGCGCTATATTTTTTGTACAGACAGTTCCACGAATTAGTTTACAATCACTTCTTACGCCTCCTGGGAGTTTTTTGAATTTCACATATTGTCTAATATCAATAAATTCCGCGTTATGATGCAAATCTTAAACACGAATATTCTATATTAATTTATTGTTTGGGAAAGATGTGTATTAAGTTATTGTAGTTTTCGTTAGCTTTGCTTAAACGTGTTTTGGAAAAAAATATTTTATCCAAATTTCTTCAA
Organism: Popillia japonica; assembly: GCA_004785975.1. Classification (NCBI taxonomy): domain Eukaryota; kingdom Metazoa; phylum Arthropoda; class Insecta; order Coleoptera; family Scarabaeidae; genus Popillia; species Popillia japonica. The sequence goes on from ML218469.1 coordinate 17,674, forward strand.
GCAGCATTGATTCGGTAATAAATTATGTCCTGTGTTAGTCATCAACTGGGACGAACTCAAACACTTTGACACCTTTAACTACAGTAACATTTCTGCCTTTTTCTATGAACAATTACTTATTTTCCTAATCATATTTTTATATATCTATTTGTTAAGACTTACCAGGATGCACATAATCTACAATCTCGTGTATTAGAGGCAAAAGGGTATCACTCCAACTAAGTTGTAGGCCATGCTGGTTTAGCAACTGCTTAACTAAACTAGATTCATGTTGCTTGAAAGCCTCTTCTAGTAAATGGTAAGCGTTTCTTTCGCCGTTCTCTTCTCTTAGTTGTGTTGGATTATGCCATCCTAAAATATGAAAGGTAATGCGGAATATTCTTAACAATTCCGAAATTTACAAAATATCGTGTGTGCTGTACTCTCTGCATTAAGGCAACATAGTCTACCAACGAGAGATGAAGTAAAAATTTTAATTGAAATCTGGCTTTATTTATAGTTAGTGCTCAGTAATTTCTATTGTGGGGTTTTGTAATTGTTTCTATATAAAATTTAGACATTATTTTAAGGTAAGTATATATGATTGTGAAAGGAACAATAATAATTAAGCGGTCATTATCGAGAATAAAGACGAGAAAACTGATTAATACCAATGGTAAATTAAGTACGAACCTGATTCCGGTACATCTTCCCTTTGTTCTGTAGTGCGAACTACTGAAGTCTCCATAGCTGATATCTTCTGATTATCCGGGGTATCACCATCATCTTGTGATGATATACTATGATTTGATGGGAGTGGCTTCGAAAGATAAACAGTACTGGCTCCAATATTCAAATCTAAAGTATATGAAGAAGACGATGTTAATCTTCCTGATGATAATACAAACGGAGCTGCTAATGGTTCATTTTCTGTTTCTGTATATTATTTTAAAAATCAATACTTATAAATTGTGCTGTGTTTTAAAGACCTACCATTCAGAGATGATTCTTGTGAAACAAATTGAACCCATGTAGGTTCATCCTGTGAAGAATTTTCAGATAAGTTTTGTAGTGGCTCTAATGTTGAAACACTTCCAGGTTTATACAGAGCATATCCATCAACAAAAGAACATGGATCAGACACACATTCAATGTACCCGCCTTCCAGTAAAGCTTGACATATCGCCGCTGCTTGAACTCTAAAAAAAGTAAAATTACTTAAAATTTTCTTTTAGTAAACCTATTTCTATTACCGAGTGTTTGCCTTTTGTTGTCGTATAAGCCAATCAACTAATTCGGATCCTAGAAAACATTCAGAATATGTTCTAAGACGATATTTATGTGAACGTAAAATGATTCCTGTAGTGGGTTTGCAGATTTCTTCATATAAATTTCTCAGCGAAACAGAATTTTGTAAAGCTCTACATCTCTCTTCTATTGTTATATAATTGACACTGGAACTACTACTTATTTACATATTTAAAATTAGTCTCGTAGATGTTTAAACTTACCTCCCTGGAGCAAATTTTTCTTCTTGATACCCAACTGAAACCTTTCGCTTCAGAGTGCCACCACTTTCAATTATATCATTTGTACTAGAAACAGGAGAAAGACTAGCTTGTACAATGGAAGGAGAATACTCTGATTGGATTCCGTATTTATTTTCTAAACTGTCTTGTAATGCTTTTAAGCAAGCGCTTAACTCAGAGCCAATTCCAACAGACTTTAAGTACGATAAAACCACATTACAACAATATGTGCAGCCTCTTAAGTAACCTAAAATAAAACAAGTTGAAAAGTTTTATCTTCATTTTATCTATCTTTGTTTTCTTTATCTTTTTTTCATATTATATTAGCATGGGATGTTTAGGTTCAATACACACACTTAGATAACAGTTTAAAAGGTCAGCTAAGCTAACAGAAAACAAGGTATTACATAGACACTACTATATTTTTATAATTTTTTTAGATTTTACCTGTGCATCCAAATAATTTTCCAGGTATTTGCCCATTACAACATTGTGCACAGAATATTTGTCCACAAACTCGACAGTGATGTCTTCTCCTAAAAGTTGTAAATCTCTCACAGCACTCGTAACACTCTTTACTAACGGAATCTGGCATCCAGTATTGTTTTAATTCGGAATCAGAATATGCTTGTAAATTCTAAGTTTCAATTATTTTATATTAAAACAATGATGATATGTCATACTTACACTACTTTTCAAAGCTAATAAACTACTTATCCTCTTCAAAACATTAGGCAAGCTCCTTCCTTCACCCATATCGACAGAATAAGAGTTTTCATTTTGAGAATTTTCGCTTTCTGAAGTTGTTTCAATTGCCCACGCTGGTAGACTTTCTTGCAATAATTTTTCACTACTATTTTCCGGGACGTTAACATGATGTTCGGTGTTGTTTGTGGATCGATTTAACTTAAAAATTTTTGAAATAAATTGTGTCACACCTTGTTGTTTCTCCTCCGGCTGAAGGGGTGCAAATTCTGTTAATTTAGTGGGAGATTGAAGGTTTTTATTCATTTTCAACGTATAAAATCTACATTTATAACCAAATCAATTAAAGTTTAGGGCTATTTTGCCTATTTGACAACAAACTAATCAGGTGACAGATGACATATGGCGATGTTAAGTTACTTTAGTTCTAGTGTACATTTGATCTAATTTGCATTATTTTGATAAATAAATAATACAATAAGTATGTAATTAATGTAGTTGTGTAGTTTCCGTTTATACATTTGTTTATATCTATCAGCTAAAATAGTTATAGATGTGAAAAATACAATGTTTATGCAAAATTAACGCAAATGAAAATAGTATCAAAATGCCGTATGTATACGTTAGTATTTATTTTGTTTTTAATATTTGTCAAAAGCAGAAATGTAAAACAACATGATTCATTTCATTTCCCTTTGGTCTTTCTAAAATTCATTTAATATTTACTCGTCAAAATTTAGTTATGGACCGTTTTCATTTTTACGCTCTTGGAGGGGCACTTGGCGGTTTATTGGTACTTACTATTTTTATCGTGTACGATCGTCAACAGAAACGTGACCCACACTACAGAAGAAAATTGAGATTAAAAAGAGAATATGAACGCAAACTAAGCGAAATAGACAGGCTGCCAGTATCTCCATTGGATATTGTAGAATCACGTAAAGAAGAAGACGTCATCATTTTACACGAATTGCAAATTGGCGAAGCTCTAATGGTTAGAGGAAATATCGAAGAAGCAACTCAACATTTTGCGAATGCTATATCGGTATGTTCAAATCCAGAAAAGTTCTTGCGGACTTTAAAATCTTGTCTAGATCCATCTGTGTATAATATGTTATTAAATACACTAGTAAAAGGAAATTTGAATCACGCCTACCCTTCTAAGATGTATCTGAATGAAAATACGCAACATTATTCTTTACTAAGATGTGAAAAATCTTATTAGTCTCTTATATTCAAAATAATAAAGTGTCCATTGTCTTATAAAAAGTGCTTTATTGGTTGATTTGCAAAATTGTCTGCCAGTTAGCGCTATGCATTGCATATTTATAGCGGATCTAGGGCAGTAGTGTAGTCTGCTTGACATCTTTATCTGGGAAACTTTTTAATCAATTCTGCGGGTGTAAGTTAATGTTGCGTGAGAAGCCAAAATATGATAAAATCTACGATTAACGGCGAAGATTATTCGGAATTGGGTTTGTTATCCTGCCCTTGACACGAGATATCTTTTTCGTGGCGTATCAATGTTATTACTTATCAGCCAATATATCTTTCCAATATCGAATCAGTTACGTTTAAACTAATTTATACGCATTGTTTTCAAATTAATTCCTTAATTTGTACGCATTTCTAGTTGCAGGAAAAATTCAAAATTAATTGTATTATTACATTAAATACTTACTGATTTACAGTATTTTATAATTGGCAAAAAGTTTGGCATGTGGTGTTTCCAACTTTTTCGTATATATCAGAACATTCGGAGGCTCGTTTTTCGGATATTTCTATCAAATGTGATTTTAAATGGAACACTGCATACTTTTGCATTTTTATGGTTTTTTAAATACCAAAGCACGTACCTTCTCTATCAAATTTAGTGTTTATTTTTATAAACATGGTGATTTTATCTTTTTTGAGTCTATTTGGAACCATGACAGAATTTTTTCCCGTGTAGTGGTGCCAAAATACGAACACAGTGTTCTTTCACTTTTTCTTGCAGCAGTGTGAACATGTGGTTCTAAATTGGGGGTACTGTCAGAAAGAAAAAGACTAAAATACAAGCTATTGTATGAAACATATGTACATACCTATAGCAAAGTGAGTTGGATTTAAAAACATCCAAATTAGGAAAGAATTATGAGGAACGCCAGGTCTAAAGTTCTTTGAGAAACGGTAACTGAGCTTCTTGGGGCTTCTTCAAAGAATGAGCAGCGACAAACCTGCAGCAAGTCACCGAGAAAATTGAAGACATTCGTAAGTAATTAAAACACCTGAGACCTCCAAGGTTAAAGCCTATAAGATGATATTATATTAAGAAGTGTTTTCTATGAGGGTTTTAACCGCATTAAAATTGTGTAATATGTATATAATACGAAATAAATTAAAATATATAAAATTTGATTAGAATTTATGTGTGAAAAAATTGTAGATTCCAATGTCGTACTACTAGATTTTTAGTAGGTATGTCAGGTGTAAAGAAACAACAGCTAATTAAATAGTTGGGATGTCGTTATTTAGTTAGGACGTTTGGCGAAAATATTTATCATTTTAAATATTATAAATGTATCATTATATTTTGTATTACGAATACAGCTTGAAAGTCACTAAAACTACAACTGCAGAGAGAAAGTAGTTATGATACAATTAGGGAGCAATATTTAAGATTTATTTATATGTAAGAATATTCAACCGGTTTCTATGTCCATTGTAAATTATGAGAAGGGTTTTTACCACGTCATAAAAATAAAATAAAACAAAGCCCAGAAATAAATAAATAAGAGAAAAGAAACTACAAACACAACTTTTTGCCGCTGATGTAAGCAGCTTCTTTTCAAGACTGAAAATAATGTGTATATATTGTAGGTTGGGTTTTATTATAAACCATGCTGTTTTTTGTTTTGTTTTAATGTGTTAATCTATAACTGGCGAATAAAGTATTTGGTATTCTCAGAATCATCAAGAATTAATTATTTCAATTATTTATTTATTATATTATCTCTTAGGAGGTTAGATTGTAAACGAAACAGTTTATTAGAAAAAATATCAAATTATATAGTTAGCACTATAATATTTAGTAATAGAAAACAAACGAACACTATACCATGTGAATGCCCCTTCGAGCGGTCGATACCTAACCTGTGTACGCTATATTCTACTGTCCAATTGTATTGGCAAAAATAGCTTGCTGCATCTTCGTTCAGCAATACGTTACATTTCCTATCGAGCGGGCGATCTATGTGAGTAATAACTGCCTCTAGTTATTTCCGTATTATTCCCACCGTAGAATTGTTTTACCATAAACAGTTTCCATGTATACATATATACTTTCAAGAACAAATTAACTGCTGTTGAGTTTCAGTGCAAATTGTAAGTCGGCTTCATAAAATATAGGTTTTGGATTTAGCTTAATGAAATTAACATGGATCAGCATTTACATTATTAAAGGGCTACAGTACAAAGATACATACGTACATACATACACGGAGAAAAATTTATAGTATTTAAGAGTATAAATATACTGCATTTTAGTATAATTTATTGCTATATATAGGACAGCAACATAGCATACTAAATTTAACAATAAATTTATTCCTGGAAATTAAGTACCTATTATACTTCAATTTACTATATTTTATAGTAACTTTAAGTAAATTGCTTGTACTACAATTAGCAATAATTTGTACTAACAGATTTACAAAACCTTTTCACAAATACGAAGACCGCGTCATACCGCATCTTATTCTTTTTACGTACGAGCGCCTTAAACCTTCTCTCTCTCATTTCATTAGTGTTTCAACGTGCATAAATTGAAACTACCTTTATTTAAAAACCAATATAAATACTTTTAAAAACCAATGAACTAGTTTTGCTAGATGTTGTAAATAATTTTTATTTAAAAATTTCATCAAATGTAGCAAACCTTTTGTTTTAATCTTAAAACATTTTGTTTTAAGATTTTAGCAACAAAATTGTTGTTGGCCATTAAACACAGTGTTCGTAATTTTAATACAATTTATACTATTCATAAGTATAAATTTCTAAATAAAATGTTTTGCTGTCACAGTTTTCTCAGTGTACATATATGTATGTATATCTGGAAAAATATTGGTTACTTTAGCTATAAAGCACAAAATGGTAACTTACGATAGCAATAAAAGATAAAGCCAAGGAAAGCAGCGCTGCTGACGCCTGGACTTTTAATTATATGCATTTCTTGGTTTATGATAATTCAAATTTGTTCTTCCTTCTTGAATTTTTCGTAATTGATACTAATATTCGGCTTCATTATATGTATGTATGTTAAATTTTAAGAATAATACTTACTATTAGCACTTTATACTGTTAAACGAAATGCTCATTTAGCAGAAGTAACCTCTGTCACATTTTTTTTAAAGCAAATATAATTATTATCATAAGAAGTATGATATGCTTGGGAACAACAATAATTTTTTTTTGGGTAAAAGGTCACTGTGTTGTAAATGATAACGAGGACAGGGACAGACGGGCGAAAGAAGCTGGACTGCCTTAGGTACTGTCAACATAGAGTTGCTTAAGAGATATGTTCATTCCATTTGTAACACACTGAGAAAAATGAATCAATTAAACGGTTTATCTGATACTTAAATATTAGTCTTAAATAATAATTTTAACTACTGTAACCAATAAAGTAGTTTTTACAGTAACATTATATATTTATTATAGTTAAAAGCTGTTTTCTAAGTTTACATAGCCTAAGTCAAGTAACGCAGTAAGTTATCCTAAATATACGTTTTCTTATTTCATTGCAAAAATATTTAGTACAAATAAGGAAGATATTTACATTCTGCTTTATTTATTATGGGTAGAGTTAGTAATACTCGCAACTACTAGTGTTATTTATCTCTAAAATATATTTTACTATTATAACTAATTTTGTTTACATCGGATGCAATCGTATATTTTCGGGGGGATGCAGGTGTGCATCGAGATCATGTAAAATCACGTTAAACCGTTAGAATCATTTTGAATCATTTAGTACATGTTTTATATATGACGAATTCACTACTATTTCATTTAATGAACATATTTTTTCATATAAAGTTGAATTGACATCAACGAAGACAATTGTGATACTTAGTAATATATACTATACTTCGCATCTTATTACTGTGTCAAACTTTAATGGGCACCGTTTTATTACACTCTACTGAGTGATAATTACCTCCCGTTTGTTCATATAATCACAACATGTATTCTTGTAATAAGACAATAACTATTTGTTTATCTTTTCTGTGTTTTACACATATATATTTATGTACCTATAGCATATACATATGTATATGTATTGTTTCAAACGACTATGACTATGTTTTTACTTTTATATATTAAAAGAAGTTCATGAAAATAATAGAATTTTTATTTTCACTTTCTTTATTAATCTTTAAAACGTTCAGAATAAATACATTTATAAACTTGCACAAATGTATATATAGGCAGAAAGATTCTGGTATCAAAAGTCTGAAAAGTTTCGAAAAGGAGGGCAAATATTGGTTATTTTCCAGTCATAATTGTGAACCAGAAAACAAAAGAAAGCTCTTAAAACAAAATTATTGTGAAGGAATATGCAAATTATGGTTGAAAATTAAAAATGGAAAGAAATTAATTTGGTGAAAGTTGGTTGTAGTGATGGTCATTTAAACAGCTTTTTTCGGTAAGTCCCATACTTTATTTACCACAATTATATATATACTACAGTAGCACTAACAGTAAGTAATTTGTTTAATAGAGACAATTTAAAGTTTCCACTTATCACTATCAATCATTCATTTGGTTCAAGCTTATTGCCTACATTACGGCTGTAAATTTGTATTAGTTGGTATAAAGGCACTCATTTTTTAGTGACCAGTACTACTGTTATTAACAGTCATTATCACACTTCATTAACAGTAAATCATACGTAATGAGTTACAATAGGTACCTATGTTACCTGCTGCAAATATAATTTATGCATTTGTTACAAATAATCTGTATTGTTATGATAACTACTTTGAAATAGAAACCTATATTTATTTATTATAAATGTTCAGGCTATCTGTGCCGTATTTAACTGTAGTTTTTATTTGCATGAATTAAATTTTTATTTGTCACTATTATTTTTTTTTCTCAGTGCAAGAGTCCCTGCTTGATTCACATAGCTTAGAAAAGAAACAGGCATTTCGAAACAAATAAACTGCAATCTGGGTGCAACAGGTTATTATCTGGACTGATAAACAATATGGGTAGGACTCTTTTTTGTTATCCGGTAGTTAGTGTACCAAAAGTAGCTAATAGGCACAGATCCCGCAAAGTTTATATAATAAAAAAACCTCTCACTATTTTCATTAGCAGATGAAAAACAAGTATTCATTAATAAAAAAATATTAAAAGTACCCCATAGCATTTGTTCAAGCAAATTTATGTTGATACATACTTAAGAGCGGCATACTCAATTACATTTTACTCAGGTTTATTGGTGCTGTTTATATATTACATTATGTTATGATAAGTTAAAATAACTAGGAAACGAAACTATTTAACGAGATTAGCTGTGACGGATTGTTGTTAGTTTTGCCAGTACCAAGCCGTACCTTATCTGTTTTAATGTTCGATTGAAAGACAAACGAACGTTAGTGGTAGATTTTCGAAGCACATCATACGGTGAGTGAATTTCTTCCTAATGATTTCCGAGATATTGTTTAAGAAAAATTCGTTTGTGAAAGGTATTACGAAACACATTGCTAGGCAACAGTTATAGTTAGAGGTAAGAGATATTAAAACTATTAAGTTGGCTAGCAATTTTTACAGACAATCGATTGGCGATTTGTTTGCTTACAGGAGGTCTTATTTGACATTAGTTGGATAATTTTTTTGAATGGTTATATTTGAATTGTTGTGTCCAATGATAAAAAACTAAAAACTAATAATCTTAGTAACTTATACAATAGATTATTAATTAATTAATTTAACTTAAAATTTCTGCCCAAATTTTCAAGAATAGCAAATCGTTTGTTAGTTTAGACACTCTATAATTTTGCTAATACAATAAGTACACCGAATCAAATTTCATTTTATTTGCAATTATACTACCTATTTTCCTTCAAACAGTTTAACCTATTTCTCGGGGAAATAACAGCGATATTACCTGGAGATTTTCTATTTCAAATAAAATTAGGAACGCTACTCTTTATTTTTACAATTTCATTGGAATGTCGTTATCGCAGGGGATTCGGGTTAATGGGTCGCTAGAACTGTCTCGATCGTCGGTTCCACCTTATCAGATTCCAGCTCATACCCGTTAGAGTAATTTTTCACAGTAGTCGAGATAACCGTCGCCCTATACTATACCATTATAAACGAGGAAATTAGAGCTATAACCTACTGCTGACGCTATGGCGTGGGAATTCGTTATAGGTATTATAGTTTTGTTTTGGTTGGCGTGCCGTAGTGAAGTATACGAAAGCCCAACAAACAAAGATTTTAACGATATTCCGTACCGTTCCAGTCGTAAACTGGTACAAATTCGATGCATCGAAATTTCGACAGTAGTTGTGCTGTCGGACGACTTGCATAAACAATCTACACATATGGCGGCGAAATTCTTGCAACTGATAAATGATAATGTGGATTGTTTTTGTTTTGGTGGGAATTTTTCCATTTGGAACGAATAAAATATGACATGCCGTTTGAGCGGGTTTGTACGTAAGTACTTGCGAATAAATATTGTTTTGTTTGCTCACAACGCACACATTTATTTGGCATAAGATCACAATATAAAATGAAATTACTTACAATAAGAATTTAGATTTGGTGGTAACTTAGCAAGAATTTTATTATATAAAATTAAGTTAATTTTTTTTTGTATTTTTTATATATGCTACTTTCCACAAGCGATTGTTGATTGTGCGGAAAAAGCTCTTACGCAAGCTCATGCCAGAAGAATGATAAATCTATTTACATTGTTGTGAACGACAATAACATTGACAATTTCTAAATTACGAAGGAGACTTTGTTGCTGACGCGTTTATCACTAGAGTATGAACATAATAATATCAGAACCTGTTTATTTTATTACAAATTAAATTTTTGCGCTATATTTAGAATACAATCTTGTTGACAGTTTTTATTAAAAGCCATGAAAAGAATTTAATTATTAATTTAGTTAACAGAGAATATTAAAAATTGTAATCATTACAACCATAAAAGTACGCATGGTTAGGATGGTTTACTAGTAAGATACTTGCAACAGTTTATTACGTTTGAGTTGATCTGGGATGAAATTTAATTAAATTTTTTCCTGGAACGTATATCTTTTCAGTCACGTTTGACTATTGTCTATTAACAAAGCTACGTTACTTACGCCAAGAAATTTTTTTAGCACATCCAAATAGATCCAAAATTTCGTACACTTCATGGGATGATTAGACTTGAAAGCATCGGTACTATACTGTAAGTATAATTTAGACACCATTGCAGAAGCTCAAACAGTCTCAAGTGCTGTGTAGCCTACTCAACTGATACAATAGTCTTCTAAAATCTCTTTCAGTATCCATTTTGAGCAAACTAATTCAGGCATCCAGTCGCTATCGCAAAATAGACAGTATGGTGTGTTTTTTTTGTGTTTGGGGGGATACATATTTAAAGTAGTTAATTTTGAAGTACGAAAAGTACTAAACGGATTTGTTAGTGCATAACAACTGTCGTTGATCTTCACCGGCTGAACTCGAATAATTCACGCTTTCTCGACTGGTAGCTTGAATAAAACGATAAAATATCAGATACAGTAAACACAAAATGCGTATAATTATTCTATCAATTGCTTTCAGACTGAACTATTTTCAGGCTTAGCAATATCGATTAGGCTGTAAGGTCGGTATATTTCACTACCATAGATTTCTTTTGTAATACCGTTTTATTTGCTAAACACCAAACCTGAACATTAAAATTATTTAATTTTCTAGAATTATTCAGTATAAAATTCGATGAAAGAAATGTTTTAAAAAGCAGTACTTGAATATAAATGAAGCGTATAATAAATATGCGTAATTATATATCATTATCAAGCAGGCAAACGATTATTTTCATAAATTTTCAGATTTTTACCGGCACCTCCACCATATTTTGTTTTATCAATATTTTTCTAGCGCCAGATATAATCTTCTCTAGCACTCACTATCTTATAGGATATCGTTATTTTTATGTTAAAACATTTTTTTTTGATAACAGGTTCGGAATAATGTTCGTTAAATATACAGGGCTAACACAAAATATGTTTGTATCGTTTGACTTCTATGTAAAATAATCGATTTATGTTGCTCGATTGTGTGGATGGTTACAGTCGTTCCATCGACTCCATTTAACTTTGACGTTACTTTATCTAAGTGGTTGATATATTATATAGGAGTATTAAATATACATACATATATTACTGGGTTGTTTGGAAATTAATTTCAGTTTTCCCGACAAAGAATTTTTTTATTTTTTCACATCCAACTTCACTCTTAAGCTGCACAATCATTATATGTTTTGAGAGCTGATGTAGCAAGGCTTGTTTGTGAAAAAGTGCGATGAATTTGACACAGTAGGTTTTGGTTGCAGCATTTTGGGCATGTTGTACTTTTTTATTATCGAAAACGCAAAAATGTTGTTCAAGCAAGAAAAAAAAAGTGGCCGATGTGTATTTACAGTACACCAGTGCTAAATTTCGATTCGGGAAATTTGATGTTGAAGATGCACCACGTTCTCGAAGGCTAGTTGGAGCTGATAAAGACACAGTAGAGGCATAAATTGATGCAAAGCAAATTTACCTCAAAGCTCGATATATGGGTTCTTCATGTTCTCATGGCAACAGATTTGTGTGTCGTGTTGACGACTATAATTTGCTTCTCAAACGTCAAGAAAATTAACAATTCTTGAAGCGCCACATTCCTGGGCACGACAAATAGGTTGTGTATAACGATTTAAAACGCAATAGGAAAAAAGATAAATCGGCTCAAGCATTCCGAAAACCAATATTTATCAAAGGAGGAGATGCTATCTGTTTGGTTGAATCTCAAAGAAATCTTTTTCTTTGAGCTTTTACCGAACATCAGCTAGATAAAGCTAATGATTCAGTTAAACAGAAAAGACCAGAATTGTTCAACAGCAAAGGTGTAGTGTTCCAACCAGATAATGCAAGAGGTCATACAAATTGGTAACTTGCCAAAAGCTTTTATAGTTGCAATTGGATATACTGCTACACTCACCATATTCTCTAGATCTGGCACCTTTTAATTATTGTTTGTTTCGGTCTCAACAAAATTTTTTAAACGATAAAACCTTTAGTTCAAATGAGAAGGTAACAAATCACCAGGATCAGTTTTTTGCCAGCAAAGAACAAACATTTTATGAGTGTGGACTCATACTACTGCCAGAAAGATGGCAAAAGATATTATGCCAGAATGGTGAATATATAATTTCATAAAATATTTGCTCACTAGATAAAATTTGACTTTCATTTTCACAAAAAAAAAGGAAATTATTTTCCGAACAACCCAATAGATATTACGTGCATGATTATATAACCCAGCAAATGATGAATTAACAGGGTAGAACACTAATTAAACAAATAAGAAAGTTTTAAGTGAAATAATAAGGAGGACAAAAACAGCCACAAAAATGTAAATGTCATAAAGTTGCATGATAAAAAAGATTCATATTGTTTAGGAATCCTGCAGAGTTTGCCAAAAATATTTTTAATTGTTATTAGGAGTGTTTCTTCAAATGTGAAAGATGCTGCTGAACTTTGATAATAGTGTTCCACACACTCGCGTATTCTTTAATTCAAAAAAATTATAATTTGTTTGAATGAAAAATATGAGTTTGCGTTACTTTCTATATTTTTTTAGTTGAGTCGTAATATATTGTCCTTGTCACTTTTTCTGATCGAGTAATAATTACACAAATTTATTCCTTCGTATGTAAATACAATACAAGTGTCGTTGCAATAGTTACAATAATTAAGCTAATTACATCGATTTCATATTGCTGATAGTTTCATTACTTTCCTCATTATTTGTGTTCATTTTGTCAAGCAACAGTTAGTGTTGTTACAATACAGATTTTATTGAATACTTTCAAACGTAATAAACCGTAACTGTTCTTTCGAGAAAAGTGAGCGCATTTTGAAATAAACTTTAGTTTTGCATTTTGCACTAAAACTAACTCGAGCTGATAAAATCGCGAACTATATTTTCTTGCTATAAAACAATTTTATAACCAACTTCGGTAATAAACCCTCCAATAATACCGTCTTACCGACAAAATTAGCATAGCAGCTTCAGTGGTATATAGGCGTTTCCTTCATTTAAATCATCCGCAATGTTGATATTATATATGTGTGTTGCCCATTAATTAATAATTTGCAATTAACATCGGTACCGCATTAATTAAGTCGACATGCAACTGTTTCCTTAGATATTGCCCCATGTAAGCTGTATATCCAAGTGTTGCGTGGTGATAGAATAGTCTCATGTAGTAAGTACTTATGGACGCGTAGACCACTTTTAGTTCGTACCTCTGCGTTAGTGCTGGTGTAATTTTGTTTCCGTTAATTTAGCCAGCGTGGCTAAAGTGTTTGCGTTTGACTGTTTTCGTTTATGGTGAAATGTACTGCACGTAAGTTTACTTTTTTGATGACAAATATGTTTGCCACGTTTTGTGTTGATTCTCTTTACTATATACATATGTATGTATGCTTTTACGCGTTTACTAACTATTAGTCTGAAAGCATCGCTAGGCAAATATATGCTTTTTGTTTTATTTTAGTTTGTTATTTCTGAATATGGTGTAGGTATCTTAAAAAACTTTTGACTATAAAATTTCAGTTCCCTAAAATAACAGCACCGTCTGTTTCGAATTTATTACGTTTGTTGTATTAAAGCCTAAATGATACTTATTCTGACAAATTAGAATTTTAAACTATTAATTCTAAGTAAGTTTTCTTCTATGATTACGTTATCCTGAAAAAATTGACTGTAATATTCCGAAGACTATCATTACATCAGTTTTTTGATTTATTAGGGCAGTTTCACTGAATAATTTAATGTCATATTTTCGTCTTTTAAAAAATTTATTTTAATTTCCGTATTTCGAGTCCATTATGTACCTGGAACATTTTAAAAACAAAAATTAAAATATCTAAAAATTCATTTAATTTTATGGAAAGATAAACACAGTTTGTTGAAGTTGTGATCCGTATATACGTCAAAGCGCTATAGCGTTCTCCATAATACTGCCTATGTAAATGATTCCTCAAATCTGTTGATGTTATGATTATATTGACGTATCAGTTACTCACTACTTTCATTTAGCTTTGCTTTTAATCATTCTTATCAAATATCATAACACAATGATTTTGAGTGATTTTTGTTAGTACGCTTTGAAGTTCTGTGGCAATGAAATAAAATTCACTAATGTTGTGACGTTAATCATTAATATTCGAAATAGTTTTTTTTTATTTCTTGCGGTTTTCCGTAAAAATGTTGTACACTATTATTGGAAGATTTAGAGCCGTTTAAGATTCAGTTTATCAATCTTAACCAATGCATTTAAATGAATGATATTAACGAATTACTAACTAATTATGGTTCGACATTGTGACAGCGTCTATAGTCATCGTCGTTGTAGCCCTGAGAAGAGCTTCTAAACTTTTTTTTGACAACTGTGTGTTTGATTTGTCTGTATTGAGACTCAAATCAAGTTTTTGTGATTTTGATTATGGATGTATTAGCATATTAGTGACAATATGAGCTGAATTGGCAGCAGGATATTTATGGAGCTGCACGTCCTTGGTTGTGCTTTAATTTATTAAAAAATGGTTTTTAGGGAAACGATTTGATACTTCCTGTCTTGTGTTATGGCAACTAGTCTTCTGTTTATATTGTTGCTGAATAGTATAAATTACGCAACTTCTATTTTCAAACTCGATGTGCTCATGGAATTGGCTGTGATGCATGCACATACGTTCTTTCATTCAGTTACCTGTTAATACAGTGACCTTCTTCGGTTAAGAGTGTGGCCTAGTTTCATTCTATATTATGCTCTTTTTCCTGTCAGTCACAGCTGTTTCCTTTAATTGAACCATTCTCTGTAGCTCTACAGAGCTAGTTTCTCTAATGCATCGCCTGCTGCATGGTAGTTTGTATTTTGCATTGTCTGATTTTGTTTAGCTCAGATTAATCTGCTTGTCCTTGAAGTTTTTGTCGCTGTTTTCACTTTGTGGTTGTGGTTTACTGTATTTATCTCTCGTACAGCTTCGCTGAAATATAAAAGTGTCACAGTGTATACATTTTGGTCAGTTTTTGTTCGGAATCCGTTTGTGTTGCCTTTGTTGCGTTTTCTGTTTTTTTCTTCTAAGCAAATCTTACATGATCGGCTATTATGACATTTTCAGTTGCACAGAATGTTGTTTTATTAAATTCGCACGAATTGTTCATACACTTGTACTTTGAGAAACCTTATATAGAAGCTGTTATAGAAAACAAAGCTGCTTTTCGCAATAAAAGTGTTTTATTTTATGTTACTTCGGCGATATTTATGAATTTCTGTTTGCAGATATCAAACTCTGATCTGGCGTATAAATGATTTATAACGCCTTCTCTAGTATCCAACTAGTACATGTTATCGTCAAAACACCGCAATTATGTTTCGGAACAAACCTTTTGGTTTATCTACATTAGGAATTGACACACTACATGATGTCCGACATTAACTGGAGGGTGTGTTTTATCAGATGTAGACTTCATTTTATTTGCTTTTTTAATTAGGGCATTAGTTGCTTCCGATCTTGTTGATTGATGATAATTTATGTCTGGGTCCCTCTCAGTATTATCTTCGTGCATGTTGCTTTGGTTTCCTTTTGCTATGATTTTCTCTAAGTCTTCTTCTGTTTCTAAAGTGGCAATTATTTCTAAGGGCAAAGAAGACGTAGCTAATCCAACTCTAGGTTCAATGCCAAACATAGCTTTATAAGGATTTTGTTTTAGACCTGAATGGAAAGCTCGATTTTTCATGAACTGAATGTACGGAAGACCTTCAGCCAATTGACTGCTGTTGTTGTCCGTTATTCAAGCAGCTAACTGTTCTCAGTTCCGGTCGCTCAGTCCGATAAATTCTTCTATAATGGAATTAGCAAATTATCTGCCATTATCCCTATGCAGGATGCAGGATGCAGGATCGCCAAATGTTCGGAATAGATTACTTAGTTTATACGCAATTTTAGCAACTCGTTTGATTGTCAAAGCTCGAAGTAGAACAAATTTTGTCAGGTGATCTTGGTAGACCAGTATGAATTTGTTGGTTCTGTCAGCTTGGTTTTGCATGTCTATAAGATCTACTTGACAAAGGCTATTTAGTTTGTTGTAGAGAATTGATTTGGACACAAGACCGTCTTTCTTTTTGGAGCTTTTACTGTTGCACACTTCACACATAGATAGAAACAGGTTTTGGCGGTAATGTTGACATACTTCCTACTTACTGGTACGGCTTCTTACTGATTTCGGATATTTACGGTTACATATGCATCTAACTAGTCCAATTGGGAAGAGCTAGAATGGTTGATGTGAAGCTATGAGTGTTGCCCTGTGATTTTTAGCTGTCTGTACTAATATCCAGAGGAATCTGATTATGCCGAATAGGTGTATCAAATAGCTTCAAGGTTAATGCGCTTGAAGCATTATAAATCACAATTACACGTAGTACAAGTTGCACCATAACTGCTACACCTTTCCAAAAAATTGTGTGACATATAATTGTCGCAAAAAAAACTGGAATTAACATAAGCATTCGCAAGACTATCCTGAAGATAGCAGCAGCAATTCAGCAATAAACTGATTTGTCAACACCTACTAGCCGTTTAAAGACTTTTTATTGGTTCCAACGAAGAAACTTTATAAATATATTTTACCTGGCATTTTTGTAAAATAATTCTAATTCTAGGCTTTGGATACTGTTCATATTTATATACATATTTGGTACGCTATGTAAGTATATACGGGTACTTACAGTACTGAATAAAGTGTTTATTTGGCTTTCCAAGAATAACATTTGTGTAAAAAACAGACTTTCGCTTTTGAGTTGGCCACGAGTATTGTATTACAGCTGTTGTTAACAAACTTAGTACACTTTTTCTGTAGTTACGGTTGACAGAAAAGTAGTCCAAATGATTCATGCATAAGAAGTTCTTTCCTAAGTAGGTAGACGCTGGAATGGACAAAGGTTGCTAGTTACTATACAAAACCACAATCAATCAAATTTAAAAATACTTAATCATGATTTCTTGATCACTGAAAATTGTGTTATAAAGTTTTACCGATCTGAAGTAAAAAATATGATGAATCCTGTGGCTAAAAGATAATTATAAGTTTCCCCTTGTTAGTTAACGAATAATGAACTATCGTTGGTTAATATAAATGAAGCTTGCCAATCATTTCCAGTATGCCACACTGACTTCATTCCGTTAGCGAAAGGGTTTCAAAACATTTTTAATTTAATGGGGATGGTGATTGATATACTTGCATAATGAATGTGCCACGAAGTACGGGACATCGCGCTTCGATACGCAGACGAAATTGAAAACTAAATATTGATAGGCATCACCTTAAGGGGGACTAATCAAATCACGCGAACCTTACGTAAGTTTTAACATGGTGCGGTTTAATCTAATCAGAATAATATCGAAGTTAGACGATCTAATAACTGCTGTAAAAAGCTTGCGATCGTGTTGAACCTGCTCCCATGTAATTAAGGAAATTGCGTATAATGCAGATAAGGCATTAATTTTGACATTAATTATTAATTTATATTAATTTTTCATTTATGGTGTATACAACGATTATATAAATTTAATAATATAAATGGCTTACGAACTTATGCTTAATCTGCATAATAATCGCCATATTGAAGCCTACCAACTTCGAATACATTTGACGAATTATTTGATTTGGCTACATCTATTTTGGCCAGAGCCTTCACGTAATTTAAATAAAATACTGTTTAATTATGTTTTTTTTAATTTGAAGGTATTTGTAATATTTATAGATTTTATGGTTTTAACTTGATTTTCAATAACCGTTAGGTAAAATCATTAACTATCCGACAGTTTTTCTTATCGAGTATGCGTCAGCACACCAACAAAGAACGCTTAAGAAGGAAGAAGTGGTATTGTCACGGTCGTTACTTAGTATATCTATTTGGTACTTACCGTGATCTGGGGGTCGTAGCTCCTTTCTTGGGGGTGTTCGGTTTCCTTACTTATTTTATTAGTAAAACTGCGCTGTCTGCGTCGCATCCGTCGCGTGGATCTGCTGACAAGGATCCGGTGATCCGATCGATGATCTAGCATTCTTATGTGTAATGGAACTTTCCGTGGCAGTATCATCTGTATTTTTGACTATCCTTGAATGCACAGTATAATAATATAATCAGACCGATAATAAAATTGGAAAATCTTCTGTTGGGTTCCCAGAATTTGTACTACGTTTTTCAAAATTGGGGAAAAGATAAGAGCAAATAGAAATGAAGACCAAAAAGCGGGTTCACAATTATTGTTGGCAGTTTGAAAAAACTTAAAGTAGAAACCATTAGAAGTAAAACTCTTCTTACTACTAAAAAGGATAACGACAGAGACAGCGAAATAGGATGTTACCACCATTTTGTTGCTACCTTTTGAGTACATTTTTTTGCTTAGAATAGTGGCAAAGCTGCAAATAGATCTTTTTAATTTTTTGCACAGGAAACCTGAATTTGCTACTTACGGGAATTTGCTACATGGTACGCAGATAGTATATTCTAAATTGCATCTAGATAATTCATATAAGATGATACAGTAATGCTAGAGAAGTTATGACGAGTTACATTTATATTTCATGTTTTGTTGATTAAAATGCAATGGGAGATCGAAACTGGTAAGTCATTTCAATTCAATTTCGGTTGTTGTGATTGTGATTTTGAGCAAGGTGTTGTTTATTCTATTTCTTTTGTGTGAAATCATTAGCATAATTAGGTTTTAGGAACCATTATAATAGTGATGCAAATTGATCTTTAATAGCAAAATTCCAAATAGCGGACATCGCCATAACAATTCGGTGTTGCAATATCCTGGCACTGAGACGTTACAAGGAGTAACAACACAAACTACATAGTTCCAAAACAACCACACGAACCTTATTTTCTACGGATAGTTATGACCCAGTGGTTAACATAATTCGGGTGAAAGTACTTTTCAAATCTTTGCCTAGTTCTCTCCAGCTGTCTAAAGTTAATCGTAGAGGAGTTTAAGATTTGTAACATAATGGTAAGAGAGGTTGTTTTATAATCCACCAAAATCAAATGAGGCTGATGATGATTTTAGTAAATATAAACTTGTACCATCACAACATTTTTATATGTTAAATAACGTAAACAAAGACTCTATTTTTGTGTTGTGCTTATAAATAGTTTTGTAGAATTTTTGCTTTTATTTTAACCAAACCTCGCCAGATACAGTACATTGTTGATGGTGAGGATGCGCTGTAAACGTATTTACAAAACGCACGACTCATTTTATTTATTTATTTATTATTTATTTCAAATGTTACATCATTCGCCAAGATACATTGCGAGCACAGTACTTGCCTACACAATATTCAGTTGTATGGTACAGTACCCGTTGTGTTAGTATAGTCGAGAACGACACTTTTTTGCATTAATTCAAAAAAAAGTCGAAGTCGATTGTAATATAGGTTCTCTATATTACAATATTGGTACAATATCACTGCTTCTGCAACCAGATATTTTTTAACCACCAATAAGATATGGTCTTATTTTTGATTTTGTCTTCTGTAACAAACAGCTGCATTTTAATGGACTATTAATAGCATTTAATAGCGCAGAATGATTATGAACACACTGTGCAAGCACTGTGAAACTACTCAAAATTGGTTATTTTTCAAAATCAAAATCTTAATAGGGGAAAACACAATTACTCTGAGGAACAGTGATTTCAGAGAAAAAGAATCATTAGAAAAGATGTGTTACTTACCAGAAATCATTGTTGCCTTTAAACAAAATTAATTCTTGAAAACTTGTATTCTTGGAAAATTTGTTAGTGGGTGTTGTAGTTTCATAACTTAAATTTCCTCACGTTGCAGTTAAAATATACAAGAACTCTGTAAACTTACTTATTTCTGACAATATTTCTCGAAGCGTCCATCTTAGTACTCGAAATTCGTATAAATTTATTTACACTTTTATAAAAAAAAAAATTGTCACATTTATACTGGAAATTTTATGCGACTGGTTTTTAAGACTGTGAAAAATTCATAATTTATAGGAAACGAAAGGAAGCAAAATTATACAATTCAGAGCCAGATATAACGAAAAAGATCTGGGACTCCGGATTTCCTCCAGGTATTACGGTTGATGAATTATACCGCTACAGAAAGAAACGGCCGCAAGGTTAGTTTCTCTGCATTAAAAAAAACATGTGAGGTCTAGTTCTAGAATTTAACTTACAGGTTTGAGAGAAGGAAGTAACCACTTGTACATAACAGAAGGTTCGTTCAAGACGATAAAGTCTGAATATAAGAAGAAATATAAAAATTACTTCTTGGACGATTTGTACTACTTGAACAGCAACGCTAAAATCGAGGTATGTGCATTTTTTACAACTCTAATTTCATATTATACACGCATCCATAGCCATTTTAATATGGAAAGATATATATTAGACGGTGAATATAATCTTGGAAAGTAATCGAATTGTGCCATGTTTAAAAGTACTAAAAAGGTATATCTTTCTGCGAACGCTTTAAATAGTCTAATCGGTTATGAAAATGCTTCCAAATGAAAATCAACTCCAGTTATTATTATGGTACTCGTATAAATATTTAGATCACTACATGGTAGACTAGTTCTAAACTTTTTATTTTTCGAAGAATGATTGATACGGGGAATTGCTTTCAATAAAGAAATTAAATATCCATTAGTAAACATACATTATTTATTTCTTGGCAAGGAACAGAATGTATGCACGAAGGCAGCCAAGTTATTGTAATATTCCTGGAGCTGGCTTCATTTATCACAGTTTATTATGTATCTTGATTTTTTATGAGCGTTTTATAGGTTTACTGCCAAAGTGAAATTTATATTCTTAATTAGAATTTTCAGAATAGCTAACGTGAACGTGAAATTTTAATATATTTTATTATATTTTAGATATACACCGATAATGGAAATACAAACTGGGTCGTATCTTTAGCAGTTTGTAAACGTTTTATACGGGCAACTATTTGCCATTAACGCGCGTTATTTTTCTAAAACGCAGGACTCTATTTTTATTGTTTCCAAGTATCGAACCATATATCATCTATTTGTGAGGATAGTTTTTTTTGTTTTGCCAGAACGTAATACATTCGTTTTCAAAATTAAGTGGTTGATTGCATCAAACGTTTGCATCAAACGTTAGTACAAATATAAAAGTGCACGACTTGTTTTATGTAGCGATATGATCTGTCGTTCAAAGCTTAGATGGGGTGGACGATATGTGCGTAACGTATGTACTATCGAGGCCAAAAGTAATGCATCAAACTGCAATAAAACGCGTCTATTGTGGGCTTTCTGTTCTGAATTGTTATTGACGTAAACATGACTGGGCAACTGCAATAAGCCGTATAGCCGCAGGCCAAAGTGTAGCGAGCATTTAAAAGAATTTAAACCTAGCGAACTGTGAATATATTGGAAATGAATATGATGATACTGAATTCAAGTAGAATGTAGATAAATTAATAAAAAAAACAAAAAGTTTATGATAAATTAGTCATTATTTTATCGTGTAAAATATTGTTTAAATTATAATTGCAAAAATTATAAAATTAGAAGCTTTAATATTAAGTTCTTAGCATTTTCTTAATGTTTTAATTGAAACAACACAAACTATACAAGATCATTAGTTTTCTTAAGAAGTTTCAATCGTTTTAATAATTACTGCACTTACAGTAATTTTAAAGAGATTAAGAATTTAAAGGGAGTAATAGTATAACATAACAATTAACACTTCTGAACTAGATTAATTATAATTTTATAATCACAAACTAATTAATTCTGAAGCACTTGGAAACTCTGTAATTTTACAAGATAACTAAGAGGTTGTGTAATCTATTATATTATAAGTTATATAACTTTAGGTCCAAAATTTTTAGTAGATAATATTTCATTACACAAATATTCACTGGATCTCTTGGTGCCGAAGTAGAACTCTAGATCACTATCACCCACAGGACACCAAACACTTGGATAAATGCCAACGCGTTTCGACAGCAATGCTGTCATTATCAAGGCGATAATAAAAC
>SMLS01067339.1:0-52251 GCA_004785975.1 Popillia japonica
TTGTTAAGAATGGAAAGCGTAAGTATTTACGCTATAAATTCTGCTTGCAATAAACAAATAATGTATCAAAAAGGTGCAACAAAACTGACTATATAATTATCCAGGAAGAAGATTTTCAATTCCGTATGATTGTCCATGACTAGTATAAAAGTTAAATAGATTCATTGTTAGGAATCTTTTTCAGAATATACAGGATATTCCGCATAAGAATTAATAGAACAAGGACGTGTAGTAGACCTCAAAGTCTGACGATAAGGAAACATTTTCCAATAAGGAACAAACAAGAAATTTTTGCAGCAACTCTACACGATGTGTTCACTCAGTGCGCAGACTTAATTTTGAAAGTAAGCGTGACTGAACCGGTTTTTTAGTATTACAAACTGATCTGTATCTATATTCTGCTCAAAAAGTGCAAGTACTATTATCTCTAAATATGAGTTAGCAAGTGACATTTTGACAATTTGCTATATGGTACGGCATTAAAACAAACAAACAAGCATATGAGTATTTCCCCTCCACTATTTCTCCGAATCAGATATTTAGCCAAAATGCTTTGAAAATTTTCCAAAGTACTCTCCCAGATTTATTTGACGATTTGTTATTGCAACGCAACACTGGTCTGTGCACGTGGGTTGGAGCACCACTATAATGTTGTAGTTGGGACTTCCTAAAACACCAATACAGTAATAAATGAACTGGTCAAGCAAAAAAATTGTACACCTGCTCCTACAATTGCCAAATCCCAACAAAAGCGGTAAGTTTTGTCAAGAAATACTACATGAATTTGTTTATTCCACATCAGTTCATGTCTAGAGAAGAATTTATGTCTCACAGAAAATGTCGAGCAAAAGAATCGACGCAAAATTCAAACTTTCTCAAGCTAGAAATATATAATTTTAAATATATAATTTATTTAAAGAAACGAAACAACAAATACAGTTTTAACAATATATGTACACTGTGGATACATGTATTTTTTTTTGGGATGTTGTTTGTTTTCACGTCCCTCGTCCTCGCCACCTCGCCAACATCCTTGTTTCAGTTATTTATGCTTTTGAGGACAATTGTCTTCGATCTATGTACATATAGCTAACAGTTAAAAGCTGTTCAAATCAAGGTATTACATAAAATCACAACATATTTCTCTGTTCAACGAATCTTTCAACATTTGCGTAACACTTTGCTGGCTCCGAGCAGAAAGTTCATTATTACACCTTCGTATTCGAATTTATAATACCCACATACATATGTAGATATCTTCCAAGCAGCGATGTAAATGGCGGAATTAATTAGTTGCAAATGATGACGCTAAGACGTTAGGTAAAGCAGAAATACATATATTAATGACACACCACCAATCAAAGACAATCGAAAAAAAACTATTATATTTCAATTTATAGTATAATTTATCTATATACATATTTTATTCAATAGACGGACACATATTTCGCAACATATTATCAATATCATCTTTTTAGTTTCTTTATGAATGAATGTAAAAGTAACGAGACATAATTATAGCTTTTAAGATCTATATGAATTTTATGCTATTGGCAACCAGGCGATTCGAAATTAGGTTGACTCGAAGTAAGTGCTGTCTTCAAAGGGTGCTCAAATTTAGAATTGAGTTCAGGTAATAATTCTTATTGGTGTCATTATCTAAATACCAATGAGGGAAACGATAATTGTAAATCTTCTGTTTCAGATTAACATAGTATTTTATGAGGTAATAAAGCTTTATGTTCGCATTATTTTAGAACCATTAAAACACTACATCTTAAGTGCGTTCTATACTATGTGATAATCGTAAATAACATAAATATAACAGAAGGGCAATAAATATCTACCTTAAAAGAATCATTGTCAAGGTTATCGATAACATATGACACCAAGCAAATAGATTTCTTTTGTAGGATTTTTTGTAAATTAAAAATGTGTTAACTTTAATATTGTATATGAGGATATTTGACAAATTTTTGATGTAGTTCAGAAAATATACCAAATTACCAAACTTAATGTACATAAACATTGAAAATTGAAATCAATATAGTCGTTAAAAAATGCTGAATTGTGAAACTTACTAAACATGAAATAACTTCAGACTAACGTTCGAGATGCATTTTTGAATTTGGAAATCATCTAACGCATAATTCACTGTTCTGTAGTCATTCCTTTAAAATTCGCGACATACCGCTCGCGTTTTGAATAGTGAATTATAGCACCGATATGTAACGGCCCTTGACGAAATTAGACGCGCTATTAATTAAATTTATGACGAGACCGAAATAAACCACTTGTGGAATGCAAGTTGGCTTGGCCGAACGCCAGTGTTTCGAGTAGAATTCCTCATTTCCGAATCGGAGATTTTCCTGTACTGTGATTTTTTCCTTCATTAAAACGAGTAATAATAAATAAGAGTAGCTGACGAGAATGTAATCTTATACTTGTACAAATATTCCTATTAAGCGACTATTGTTTTCTTAGAATATAAACTATTAAGTTGCATTTACCGGAATTAAAATTTCTATACCCTTCAATTATCTTATGTTGCTGGTACTTTTTGAAAGATCAATTTATTCCAGAACCTTTACAAATTTATTACTTACGTTTTCGGTACACAACTTCTTCAGTGGAATAAAATTGACATTTAATTCGTGTCAATTAATAAACAACTAGCCCTGCCTCTCAACAAAATTATATACAGACAAAGAAATTCAGTTGTATATAGGATTATGTTTACAATATCGTGGACAATTTACGATATTTTTTAAAAATGTAACTTTATAACCTAGTCAAGAGCTTAATTTGATAAAATGGAGGCGTGATTATTATTATTATCTGTTCTAAAATTGACCGCATTATTTTCTTTTTTAATGTATATCATTTGATATATTAATCTCTTTTTATAACTATGTACATATTTCCTTTTTTTTTAAATCCTAACATTTTCAAAATCAAATTTAATAATTTATTTTCCAAAAAGATTCAGATCAAATTCTCTCAAAGCCATTCAATGTTCTACTATTTCTATATATCAGGTTTTTGAAATCCATTCCTAACATTTTTGGCACATTTGGCATTTTAGTGCGTCAAAATATTCGGCCTTTTATGGTATTGAAATCCACACAGAAGAGTAACCTACACTTCGCGATATACACTAGCCAAGAAAAAAACCGGGGTATTAATATTGTTTCTACTATTAAACCAGTACGTTCACATTTTATTTCGAAATAAGAAAAAAATAAAAAAATACAACTAGAAATCTCTCTTCTTCATTTACACAATTACTGGGTATTTGAAAGGTAATATTGCAGGAACATATTAAATAATGTTAACAATTTCAATCAACATTCCTACCGGTGCATTCTTGTTTAATTTTATGCGTAGGCGTGACAGAATTTCTCGTCGATATGTTTATTTGCCTATATATCTATTCACAAGATTTCAAGTTCATATATAACCTTTAACACAGAAAACTTTCACTTAGCCTTACAATTTCTAAAGAAATGTACTAATAAAGATCCACAGAAAAATTCTCTTATTACTTTCGGTTCTAAATATTGTTTGTTTTAGATAAGTATTACAGTAATCTAGAAACTAGCTCATCTCCCAGAAAGGTTGTAGAACAGAGTCGGAAGTTTAGAAACGACAATGACTTAATATCATACGATCGAATATTTTTACTCAAAAAACTCAAAACATTTTTTAAACATAAAATGAGTACATACTCCTCTTTTGTACGTTGACGTCTACTTCAATCTGAAAACCCATACTTCTTCAAAATTTGATTCGATGTACAGGATACTCAATAATGTTGCAATGTCATATATGCTCTCAGGTATTCTTTAATCCATCTCACGCAAAATATTAATGCACGGAAATGGTGCAGAATCGCTATTAGATACGATAGCTTTCCAAACCAAAAACCTATTGCAAAATAGAAACTTCAAATTAATTCTTATCTTATTATTCAACATTTAAAGTGAAACAATCGCAGTATAGAACTTTCAATTATGTACTATATTGCGTAAATAAATTTACCTGTGCGTCAGAACTATATTAAGAGAGGTCATTTAAATGTATTTACTCTATCTATTGAGAATGTAAGAGCGTAATCAAGAATATGTGACACATTCTACGGTATTCAAATAAGCAGAAACTAAATAAATATATGTATACAGGGTGTCCGCGAAATACAAAGCATGCTTTTAAGGGATCATAGCTACAACGATTTAGAACCAAAAACATATAATACACCTTGGGTCTATCTGTAAGCGTAAACGAGAAAAAGTTATTTCTCATGTCACAAACTTCGATGCATACTGTACACCGGCAGCTGATCAGTGCAAGATTTACCGGACGATTACAGGCGTGTGTTGCAACACATCGAGCCTTTCCTGTAATACATTTTCTCCTGTCTCTCAAAAAAGTCCTGTTTAGGACCACCAATTTATCACAAATAAAAGAAAAGAACTCAATTTTGTAGTAGCCTTTACGAAAGAGCTTAAAGCGCCATAACATAATTGCAGTAATTACATATTTTTCATTTAATGCGACTTTCCCTCAACTTAAATTTTCAATTACCGATCGGAGGCTGCTATTAAATACGCCCTTTTCACTCTAACTTCAACATAACATCAATTTTATTGTCATAACATTATTAAAAAAAACCGCAAAGGTACCTTTATTTTAAAACGTATGGCCATTGACTTCGTACGATACAAGTTCAAGGTCGTATAAACAGATGATGCTTGGCGTGCATCTGCGCTTCTAACTGCATACGCGTACAGTATGGTGGAAGAGAAATGACACCACGCTTCAATTTCAAAGTATGAAATAATTCGTTTTCATCGTTGTTTTCAGTTATTTTCAACCCTAAATTTTGATATGGTTTTTTGGATATTTAAGAAGCAATATGGATGAGTTTTCTTGTACAGTTTGACCAAATAAGGTTTTTTAGAAATAATTTTTTTTCTCGTTTACGCTTACAGATAGACCCAAGGTGTATTATATGTTTTTGTTTCTAAATCGTGTTAGTTATCAACCCCCCTTAAAAGCATGCTTTGTATATCGCGGACACCCTGTATAGTCCAACATAGTACGATGTCACTTTAAAACAAATCTTACCTTTAATGAAGAGAATACAATTATTAAAACTAATTCCACATTTCGAACAGTATGTTTAACGCAAGCTTCTCTACTAATTGTAAACTACAAGCTGCCTTTGCTTCACTTTACCTAGAAGTTCCAAAAACGGCACCACGGAAAGGAGAACAGTTTCGGCCACAATAGAGGCTTATAAAATATATAAACGTAGAGATAATTGAGAATAATGGACTATTTGAATGAGATGAATTTATATCTATTTATAGACAACAAACTCGCAACTGTCATTTTGATGTTTATGCTGAATGTAATTGTAGGTAGTATTTGAATAATTTAGTGTCTGAAACCGTTTGGCCGACCAGTATATCAGTAACCGGTTTGGAACTCATGTTAAATTCAAAATATCCAAAACAGGTTCCATAATTGCATTAAATATAGTTATGACCATTGGTTTCATTTTGATTCGAGTTATATTCTATTCTAAATGTACGCTAACACTTCGATAAACATGATATCACGTTTTATATCCATTCTTGGATTACTATAACCTGTTGTGTAGAGATCATTCTGAAATCGGATCCAGTATACGGTCCTTAAACCAAACTCGTGTACTCGAGTCAGCAGCGGTTTTATATGTATTAGATTACATGTGAAAAATTTCAGCAATATATACCTATGGAGGAGTCAAGTCATTGTGGATTATAATCAAAAACTAAAATAACACATTTTTAAAATCCTAACATTGGAAATTGGTAAAACCTAAAACGTTTTAGCGATGGAGTGGTTATTAAGAATTGTACAATCAAAATAGTAATTTGATAAAAGAAACAATTCCGAAAATATCTTCATTACCAATATGCATTCAAAACTTTGTACCAGGAAAGAACCGAAATAGAATTGAGCTACTACTTCCATGAAACCGATACTCCAACCTGCGACACTTAGACCTTTTAACGGATTCAATGCCCAGGAAGACATATTTGCTAAAGACAAATCACTGATAAATTTGCATAAGTGTTTATGATCCGATTCAACCGCAATTTTATTTACAGTCCCAATTAGATTCCCTAAGCTGGACAGCACTGATGTAGTACATACATTTTGTGCCCTGTTTGTACGGTATGGTATTGCCGAGATACTTTTTTGTAATGATTATTTTTGAAATCTGAACGAAGTTTTCCAAAATGATAGATGCTTAAAATATTGACCCTTACAGGAGGTGAACATGAAATAGATGTTAAACTGCTCCCTGGTATCGATGCCCAAAAGGTCATTGCTCAGTCCTTTCACCGCCGGAACGCAATGTAAAAAAAGGTAGAATATTCCGGACACGAAAAAGAAAGAAGAAGTGGAGATAAAACTTTGTCATTATTAACGAATTATTATTTGTTGTGCGATTAAACTAGGTTTACGCAAAAGAAACGTACACAGATGTATTAAGAGTTCACGAATTTCTCTATTCATTATTTTTACGAAAACGACATTTTACTTAGAATGTTTATAGTTGACACCATACTGCACCAAAGAATACAGCACAAAAACAATCTAGGTCCTTACTTTTTACACGTTTTGTGGAAAATGTAATTGTAATAATAAGTTCTAGGTGGAAATACGGTTTTCATAAAACTTTCACATGCAAAATGCTAGAAAGCTGCCTCAATAAATGATATATTTTTTAAAACGATGTTACTATTGTTGTGAATATATGTAAATTTATGTTATAGTATGAATGTCTTGTAGGAAAGTACATACATATATACATAGAATTTGACATGAAAATATACACGTACGTAATTAGGTTTATGCTTGAATAGCGTGTATTTACTGCTAAAATAAAACGGTCTTGCATGTCGATAATTTACCACAAGTAATAATTTTTCCATTAGTTATTTGCAATACTATTTCAAATTACCTTGCAATGTGCTATTGGCGAGTGCAATACGCACTAGCGGCAAATTATATTTCGCAAAAATGGGTACATATGTATATTAGGATTAGGACATAATTTAAGAAAGTATGAAACTGAAATTTGTTCATTTATTATAGATGTAATGCTATATTATTTTCCGCGATATATTATTTGCTGAATTGATAATCTTGTTCAACAGCTACTTTGTTTAAAATGAGAATTAATAATTATTAAAAATTGTTTTAAAATATTATTTTAATGAAACCTTTAACAAACGCAAACTGATGTTACATGATTGACAAAATGTGGAAAACAACCCTCTTCATAAATTTCTAAATAGTTTGCTAAAATGTGAAAAACCGAAGGTTGTACTAAGCGAATTTTACATGAAGTACATAACTTCAGTCACATGTAGAACAATTTTACTTCCTTAAAATATTTTTTTACTAGCGCTCATTTTGGATTCCTAGTTTCACATTACAAAATTATTTCCCTTTTTTTTAACTTAGCTGATGTTTTACCGCCGTGTGACGTACTCAAAACTACTGCAGATAATTGCAATGAGATAAATAAAAACAATCTTAAATTAGAGCATTTTACTCACTAGTGTATAAACAAACAGGCCACTAATTAACATTTGTCCATTGTATGTGGTACAGCTCTTGTATTGGGTATATCTATTTATAAACAAACGTGAAATATTGGGAGTGCGTGTATGAAATTTTAAAAAAAAAATTATTTGCCGGAACTTTGTGAGTAAGCCTATCGACATCATTAACGTGTCGGACCATCAAACTTCGCGGCTTTTCTCTAGTGAACCGATCATAAATCATCGATAATGGATTCGTAATTACGGCCAATAGTACTTTAACGCCGAGAACTATCAAAGAAATACCTAAGATACTATACGACTACGACTACAATTAGGTGAAGTATACGTGTATGCTGCCACTTAGAGTATATGTTTGTATGTAAGTTCTGGTAAAATATTCAGCGTATTTATCACCTTTCTTTCATAAATGTATCCGCTTTTAAATATTGCTATCCTTTATCGCATTACATTGCAATATCACTACACACATACGTATGTATACACAGCAAACAGTCGTAAATGTAGATTATTAATAACTAAATGCGGAGTAGTACAGTGGTTGTTGATACTGGGTAGATAACAAGAATGTTTATAGGATAGCGACTGTATCTCCGGTTTCTTGAGATCAGCCGACATAGTCTACCAGCAAACTTATACTAAAATAACTATGCAGTATTTATGCCTAGAGAAACGCCTATCGCCTGCTGTGTTGCTTATTTGTTATGGTTAATTACTTTGTTATGCAACGAAGTCGCTTATATGTAATATGTTTAATATACATACATATGTAGGTACGTATGTCAAAATGTCTACATATTATAAATTTTGCAAATAACTTAATTTACGTATGGCAGTAACTTTTTCATATAATACTCTACGTTTGTAGATACATTTAAATGCGACTAAAGACCATTAAAGTTAGGACAACTAGTAAATTATTGAAAATGTGAACAAAATGGGAGTAATTAAAATGAAACTAAAAAGTTAATGCTATAATTAAATATACCTATACACAAATAATAAAAAGAAATATCATTAAGAAAAGAAAAATAAACAAAACATTCATATTACAAAACTTTCCTAGATTTTTTGTTCGTCGAAATAGCCTCCTTTAGCGCGCAATACTCTCTAGACCCCTAGCGGCGTGTGCCAATTTGGTTAAAGTTTTACCGAGTATTTTGTGCCACGCAGTTTGAAGAAGCTCCCACAGATGTTTTTTCTGAAATTGGACAAAATTTTCGAATTCGTCTGTCAAGCTCAGCCCACAGTAGTTCGATGGGGGCCCAAATCCGGAGTCTGTGATGACCAGGGCATTATTTGCAAAACGTTTGTTTTTTTTTGAGATGTTAAATGTCTTTGCAAATTGGTGCTGTATGTTTGGGGTCGTTATCATGCGCAAATACAAAGTTGTGACCTATCAAACGCAATACCGATTTCTCAATGTTTTCCTCCAATATGTCTATAATTTTCTTTGCGCCTAATACCATCAATTTTTACAAGATCTCCGGTTCCTGCACTGCCGAAACAACGGAAAACCTCCACAGAACCACCACCATAAGACATTTTGCCAAACTTTTGCCGTCCAATTTCTACATTCGTTAGCCCTCAACGTTCTGTTAAATGACGATTGGTAGTA
This sequence comes from Popillia japonica, assembly GCA_004785975.1. NCBI lineage: Eukaryota > Metazoa > Arthropoda > Insecta > Coleoptera > Scarabaeidae > Popillia > Popillia japonica. The sequence goes on from SMLS01067339.1 coordinate 9,244, forward strand.
ATTAGAGAAATCGGTTTCTCAAGTGCCTTTTTGATTTCTACTGCGATTTTTGGCACTGTCATCGTCGGTTTGCACCGAGGAATACTACAGTGTACAGTTGATGTGTTCACTAGTAATTTTTCCGCAATTACACATACGAATATCTTTCTACATAATGTGAGAATACCTGGTCGTTTTGTCAGAATTATCGGCTTTCCTTTCGGCATTTTTTATATAATATGTTCACAAGTACACTACCGGAACGTCCGTCAATAGTTGATTAAACTGATTTACAGCAAATATGATATTCTTCCTAATATAATGGCAAACGCACAGGTAAAAGTTTACTGCCGCCTAAACTTGTTCCCTCTATCGTAAAACCGCTAATCTGTCATTCATTGAATATTGTTTCTTATTATGAGGATTTTCATCTTAAACACTTAAACATTCGTTGCAATTTGTTGTATAATCTTTTAAAATAATAGGTACTTACAGTATTGAATAGCGAAAACATACAGAGAATACAATTACGCAACGATTTCAAGGTTATACGATATTACTGCCTGATGTTAAAGAGCTACAGCGACAACTTACATTGTAGAATTCTAAAATAGGTTATAGATATTCTCAATCAACACTTCTCTTTATTGTCTCCTAGTGATCTATCGTCATGGTTTGCTTTCATTTGCACCCCTCTATTTCCATTTTCGAACGGAATCCTAGAACTGAATTAGGCTCTGACATCCTCTGGATTAAGAGGCTATTTCCTCAATTCTAAAAATCGGAAAGTGGATATGCCTTGATTGGTTCTACCTATATTTTTGGTATGAAATTTATAATACATGTAAGTATTTTTAATTAGGGTGCCCCAGAGTTTTAGTATTAGGTTACACCGTTTCATATAGTAGTGTGTACTAATTATTGGTGGTCATAGATTGTATTTAGAAAAAAATTTTTAGTGCCCACGCCAACAATATATGTAAATAGACTAGCTAATCTATCATTTAATTGATTTGGCAAATGCGTCTGATGATCAACATATCTCTATAGTTTAAACAATGTTTATTAAGACATACATATTTCTGTCTTGAGCCCGCCGAAAGTTTTTTTAATTTAAGCAACCTATATACGTATGTATATAAACTCTATATCTAAGCTTTAAGTAAGCTCTGATAATGTATAGCCTACCTAAAGGAAAAATTAATATTTATTTCGACGATTAGTAAAAAAAATCATTCATAATTGTACCGAAACCATAACCAGATGATGTCAATTGCTATTTGATAGATTTTTCATTAGATAGTTTATCGACTTATCTGTTTACTTATTTATGTATTATGTACTGTTTATATTGTATGTGATTCTTGCATACATTGTGATTTATGATCGTTATTTCCAATTGTGTATGTGCGTACATATAATATTATAGAAAATAACTTCTTTCAGACATTCTTCTTTATACATGTCCCTCTCTTCGAACTGTATCACAATATCCAGTCTCTCTTGCATAATTTGTTACAACGTGTTGATTTTCATAATATATAAAACACGACCACTTGTGTTAATCCAATACGTAAACAGAAAATAATAACGACGAAAATACTACAAGCAATGTAACCGAACGACATGAGTTATCGTGTTGGTATGCAGGATTCCAAAATAAACTATAAGTACTCGACCATGATTCACAATCTTAATTCTATGTAGTTAAGTGAAAAAGGATAGCGTGTTGCAATGGCGTGTAATATTTAATTTATGCATACACGTGAGGTTTACAAGTGGTATATGAATCAAGTTTCATTGCACTTTCGTGTGCATCTTCCTCTTCTGTTCTACAAAAAAATATTTCTTGTAATTTCAAATTGGAAAGGAATCAGTAGCGTAAGTAGCATACTGCAATATATTCTTACAGCAGCTGTAAACATTCTTCGCGACGACTTGGTCGGTAGCTTGTAACAAAAAGAAAACAAAAATCATCAGAACTCGTCTTGTTTCATATGACGATATCTGTTCGGAGATTCACGAACTCGAAGTGGCAGCAGAGGTCACTGGCTTGTTGTATAGTCTAAGGGCATAAAGGTACGAAAAGAAATTCCTTTCGGTGGGATTTGTAAGCGATCGCGGTGATTGGTACAAGGCCTTCTGAGTCAGGCAAGGACGCGCATTGCTCTCGTGTTCCGGTTACTGGCACGGAATTTAATGTAGATCTCGTAATAAGAGATGAAATCTCTACCGAATTTCTACGATAAAAACGTTGAAGTTGCTATGCTTGAAGTGTTACGGCATGGACCATGCTCGCTAATATCCCAAGAAAAAAAGCAGTCGCAAATTGTGCTATCGGTTATTGCAACTTTAGAAGTTGATTAAGTATTATAACTGAAATATACATACGTACGTACTTTGAAAATGGGAACATGTAGTCAAAATAATTATATGATCAGATGATAATGTTAATCCTCCGTATTGAAATAAGACTATTCGTTATAATGCTATGTCTGATAAATTTCGAACTATAGCCCAAATTAGAAGTTAGAATTATGACCGTATTTTACATGTGGTTTAGATTGATGTAGTTTGCGTATTAACAATTACAATATTGATGTTTACATTCAAATGGAATCTAGCACCCGTGCTTAATTAAGGATTATTATTCATTTTGTTTACAGGCGAGTGTTTAATTTGTACATTATTGCCAATAAAATCTAACTACCTTTATAATGATTAAACAGTTTTAAGTAATAGACATCAGGTGAAATTACTTGGTGTAGCTGTTCGTTGCATTTTCCCTAACGAACATGTTTCCCAAAATACTATTCGCATTTTAAGCTATATTGATGAAATGACATTGAAAGGTTATCTGTTATCTGATAAGACGTATTCATAATCTACGTAAACACATTCTGACAATGAATATATTGTGTATTAATCATCGTTGCCAATCAAAAAACAAAATAACGCAGAAAATACATAAGCCTCAGACTCATAGTATGAGGAGTCTGATTTGTTTTTCTTATTTTTTACTACATTTATAAATACATACTTGAAAGTGTTTATTTGTATATCTTCACCGCGACCTACTGATCTTTTGTGATTTCCCACTTCTACTAGTATCCTTCCAATCCTAAATTCTTAACAAATGCTAGGATTGACTTACGTGCATCTGGCGTAAGAATCGACTAGATACTGATATCTTAGTTGACGAAACAGTATGTGGCCAACAATATCGGAACCATGTTTGCAGAATCCACATAAGTCTTAATTTGCTGTTCTTAAGTTTGGCTTTTAATATCAAGTACGTCCCAATGTTGGACTTCGTTTCTAAGTTGGCTTTTGCAATCACCAAAGGAAGACATCACATATTGGCTCCCTCTTTTGCAAGTTTATCTACCTTAGCATTTCATTCTGTGTTACATTTTCTCACTCAAAGCTCTACATAATCAATGCTTTTAGTGCAGCCTGGCTATGGATACAGATAAAAACGTTTGCTTTTCTATGCCTTCCATAGTTTTAGCAGTCTTGGATCTGGTTGTCTAGTGTTTACTTAAAGAAGTAATTATACATAATACTTATAATTTGATTGCTCATATACCAAACTACCTACAGTTGCCACTTGAACTGGCGATAACAAACTGTACTCTAACGTCGCCAAAAACAATAGAAAGCAAAAAAGTAGTGAAATAAAAGTATAACAGTTTAAAATCAATTCTGGCAGATATTAAAATAATTAATTAGCACTTATGTAGGTATTATAAAGAAATGTTCAGTAATACATACGGTAATAAATATTAATTACTTTTTCCACTTTAAATTACTTTAGTTATTATAATTAGTAAGAGCAAAATTAATTTATCTCGACTACTACGGCAATTTTTCTTATTTACATGCTTCTCGCACCGGCAGTTCGAAATCAATTTCAATTTTAAAATGTCATATTCACTTATGCAGCAGGAACAGTTCTTTATAGGAATCTTGTACGTTTCATACACTTAAAATATAAATATCGAGTGTCCTTATTTGTCGACGAGGAATCCAGTCGGACAACCGAAAAAGGAGAGCGTCACTAACCACAGATCTTAAATATTGGAGACGTCCAGCTTTCACTTAGATTTTTGGATAGATACATATATGCAGATATATGTATATATGTACATATAGAATATGTAGCAAAGCTATTGAAACTCACTGCAACATGCCATATAGAAACGCTTACTGAATATCTCTAATAAAATTTCGGTATAATTTACAAATTTTTGCAGTAACCAGTTCGTTAAAAATAGAACTATACTATAATAATAATAATACTATAAATGAAAACAAAATTGGAACAGTGATTAGTCATACTAAATTTGGAATTTGTATGATTAGGCTCCGTAAATTATTTAATACATTTTTGATGTTGTAGTACGAAACTGTTCAAAAAACTACCATGCAAAACTCTCCTGTTTGCGGTACATGTTTAATTTTGTACTGTTGCAATAAAATTATCTGTTAAAATGGATAGGTAATGCAAAATGTCAGCCTTTAGCGTAAAGAAATATATGCTGTAAATCGAACATTGTTCTAACACGACAAGTCGTGTAGCACTATTAGAATCGATGTACATACAAGCCGATTCAGTAGGAAAGGGACCTAACAGCGAATGCATAATATCTAATAAAGGTTATTATGCTGCCATAGAAACTCCCACAGGTCGATTCTGGATCTGTGAATGGATTGACATCCATTTAAGTGTAATGCTGAAATGATTCATTCGTTGTTCGAGTTGGCTGTGAGCTTCCAGTGCCCTCTCGACAGTTTGTAGTGCTCTAGAGGCAGTTTCAATCCAAAGGATTTCGACCGGTCAATTTACATACTGGCAACACGGCCACTACGCAAATTTCGATGACGCTCACCTCAGCTTGGAAAAAGGAGCTAGCTATTCCTTGAGTTGATATTTATACCCTCCTATTGTAGGTGTTCAAAATCCAACCAATGCAATTCGAAATGTACTTCGTCACGAAAGCCTATTCTTCAGCTAAACTGTCTAAATTACCTACTATACAATTTTTTTTTAATAATGCTTGAAACATAGATCCTATGCAAAGTTATTTTTAGTCACGTACAAAGTTAGCACCTTCAACTTTTTCGCTGTCTCAGCAGTCCATTTGAAATCCGGAATTGTGAATCACTTCCTCTACTTATACTTACGTCGGATGCTCCTTTCTTACTGAATTAAGTAAAGCTAGAAACAAGGACAGTTTACAAAGGATAGTATAACTAATAGCAATTACGTATAGTAGCAAGGTGTGGCGGAAGTCTGGTTTGTAAAAGTCCTGCGGTACAATGCCTTAAATGATGGTTTTGAAAATGCAAAAAATACTTATTACGCGTTTATGTGCTCGTGTACTTATATGTAATGTTAAACCATAGAATAGAAGGTCGTTGCACTTTCCTTCTTGTGGGCCTCCTATAGATTTGGCTTAAAATAAATATTACACCCTTCAGTCAAAATTACCCATATGTTGTGACTATCAGCAAATAAACGAGAATATAACAATACCAAAGTAATATTGTGTGTAACATCCCTGACGTAAGGAATCCATATATTACTCTCCTCATCTACGTATGCGCAAGTATATTTTATGGTAGTATGTGTGCGTACGTAATGTTGTCTATTTATTATGAATCAAGGTTTGCACGCGGACTGTATAAAGCACTTTACACTTTTTGAATAATAATTAAACGTTTAACGGATCAAAGGTTTATTGCTGGCCACCATATGCGTGCGAGAAAGGGAAAGACATTGGTCGTTGATGGTTATTGTTGTTGCCTTTTCATTTCGTTCTGGCATATCGTACTTACCTCGACGATTCCGATCACGATCTCATTGAACCGTTAGTACAGTGGGTGAAGGAAAAGTGTATGTATACATAGTTATGTTATGTATATTACTTAAACGTAGTATGCACGCAAAGCAGAACCATTTTACTGGCTTATCAATTATTTATACAGTACAGAGAGCGACGGGAAGATATTAATCTCGGTTTTAAAGAAACAACGGTTGGTTTTAAGAAATCAATTGGTGTAAGTATTGCTAGTACAGATGGCAGATTGAATTCGTAATAGAGGTAGTTCATAATTGAATGATTCAGTAGATTATTCATCGCTAACAAACATTGTGTACCATTAGTTAGTAAATAAATTATTCGCTAAACATTACAGTATGTACAAATCATTCTCCCGAATAGTGGTTAAAATTATTCATCAAAATTATAACGACGTGCCTACTAATTGTAAGTTGGTTATTTTGGTAATTCATACAAATATGGTGGCCAGACATTTTTGTTTTCCAAACAACATACCACAACTAAACACCATAATCGATTAGATTTTAGTATACAGAATCCTTCAAACTCTTGTTCCTTGTAGGTACATAGGTAGTGAAGGGAACCAGTGCATATTTCAAACGTCAGTCCTCTAGAACAATTCCGTTGCGCAAAATACTTATATTAAACATTTTTGCAGTCGCGTTTTCCTCCATTACGAATATTAAAATCATATTTATATATGCTACTTCTTCATAGGAACAATAGTAATACGATATATACCTATTTAAAAAAATACCATTACTGCACAATCGTAACAACTGGTATAGTACTGAGGGAAAAATGCTGAAACGCAGCAATTGACATTAGAAAAACGTTCTACTATTTGCACCCTTCGTGATGAAGGATATACCGAAAGACAAATTCCTCTACAACTAGGCATTTTACCGAAAGGTGTGTATTACACATGCTACTGGTGACTTCTAAGGGCATCCGATATCGCCACTCGTGTTAATACACAACGACAAACAAAGGATTCTGTTACCTCCATCAAGAGGCAATTATTGGTACCCGATTTAAGGTTATGCATTGGCCGCAGAAAACCGTTTTTAAAGCGTGTGCATAGGCAGAAACGCTTAACATAGGTGAGGAAACATGCAAACTGGTCACTGGATAATTGGAATTCAGTCTTATGGACTGACGAATACAAATTTCAGTGATATGGCACAAAAAGGAGGTTTTATCCGTCGTCGACCAGGGAACGATCTAGTGAGGCTTGTTTAGTGCCGTCTGTGAAACACCTAAATGGTAGTGCTATGGTTTGGAGTTGTTTTCGCTGGAAGAACCACCGGAGATTTAGTGAAAATTAGTGGCACAATGCAGAAAGAACATTGAATATTGAACATTTTGCAAAGTCAGGCTATTCCGTGTGGAAGCCGTCTTGTTGGTGAGCCCTTCGTGTTCTACCATGAGAATGACCCAAAAAATACGGCTCGAATCTGTAAAACCCTTTTAAATGACAAAGCAGCAAGAAATGGCTTTCACAAAGTCCAGATTTATCCCCCACTGAGCTCTTGTGGGATGATCTTGATCGAAAGACTAGATAGACACAACCACAAAACACCCAACAGCTATGGGAATATTTGCAAGAGGCATGGCAACAAATTGACGCAAATTATCTTCAGAAATTAATCCGAGGAATGCCTAATATGTATTTTTGTAGCTGTTCTTAAGGTAAGAGGAGGTCATATAGATGAAAACAAACTCACGACCTAAATAACACATAAACGATATTATATCTGTATCAATTGACTTATTTTTAACGATAGGTGCGTGCTTATATTGTAAAAGTACATTAATAATAAAATTTGATTCTATCTGCTATTTTTTGTAAAAGCCATTGTTGTTTCCAAACTTTTGGACGGTAGTGTATATGTTTAGGTTAAATTAAATTAGAAACTCATTCTTGCGATCTGCGAATCTTAATTTGTGGGAAATCAAAATGTGCCTCCACTCGGCAACTCACCGATGTCTTGGGATGTCCCTATGGTAGCGTGTGCGGTGGTGTCCGGGAGTTAGTGGAAGCCGCGCTCGCAGTCCACCCTCTACCAAACTCCCTGTACAGTTCGCATAGTGAGTGCGCCTTTCCTTCCTACTGGTCGAAGTTGTCTTGAGGACGACGCATGCGACGTTACAGAAGGCGCGGTCCTCGCATGCTATAGTCGCGCGAGGTCATCCAGCTCGCGGCTGAAGGCGCGTACATCCTACGTCAGTCCATTCTCGCCATTCCCGTTGCACAACCGACAACGATCGCTCGAGACGGCGGGCGATGTCATTGAAGAATACACCCACCATGCGCATCCCTACAAACATTTCACGTTTAAGTAGCGTGATCGATCCGTCTGCATGCCACGAATACAACTACATACTGGACCTTCAGACTGTACTAAAAACGATTGTTTTTTCCCGTACCCGTCGGTCTCCATGGCGACAGCATTTTATACCTATCGCAGCAGCTCAGTAAAAAATGCGGCGATAGCAAAAATCTAAACGCGCTGCACTCGTCTATAGGAATCCTTGATGCTCCGCAAATTTTATGGCTGTATCTTCACGCGTTCAGATTATACAGGTTGTGCTCGTCAATTATCTCCAGTAGTGTACGTTTCAAAACAGTAATTGGGTAGGGCAGTACACGTTTTTTAACAATATCACCGTATTAATTATTCCAGATAAGATTACGTAGTACTGACGCTGGAATAATAGAATACTGTTATAAAATTTCGACAAGCCAAATGAGAAGTGTAAATTCCTTAACTTAACAGCATCTTTTGAAGGATAATTCCTACTTATTGCAGTATTTATTGTAATATTGCTTCATGTTTCAAACGATTGCAATGCGATATTTCGATGTCATGCAGTCACAGTTGTAAACCGACAATTAAAGAAAGTTTGCGTAATTTTATAAATATGTAGATATCAATTCAGATACACTTTATGATTTAACAATAATGGTATTGCATCAATGATAGCAACCTCTTAGGTTACAATATTTTCCCACTGGTGAAAGTAAATAAAACTGATCTGTCGAAACTGATAATTAATATTTTGTTACTCTCACTTTTTTAGGTTCCTGTATCACTGATATATAGTATGTTATTTCGCTAATTCTAGCTATGATTTAAGGTTGTAATTGTTATACTTAGATAACTTTTGCGCAATAAGTAGAGGAGAAAAAGAGAATAGTTTATTTTTTGCGGTGCAATTTTGAAACGCAATGTTATGTAAGAATCACTGAAGCAAATAATGTTTTTATGTATAAAGTGTAAGTAGGTCAGATCCGCCTCAGCATCTAAGAAATTGAAAGATTAAAGGTAAATTATTGTTAATTTGTCTGGTTATCGATTAAGAGCTCATATTTACTTCAAATTTCTAATTGTTGGTGTTTGAACCTGATTTAATAGTAGAGGATGGTCCAAGTCTTGTATTAGCGTATTTCATTTCAAATTGTAAGCAAGCGTACTCTCGTGCTAGCTTCAATTTCAGGGATGTTGGAAAATAAGGAAACGAAAACATAAGTGCGATAAGATCTTAACTGGCGCCGTTCTCAAGCTCCCTCTGTATATAGAAGTCTATACGTCGATGATGCCCTAACTACCATTCGTATAGTAAATCAGAAAAAGAAAAATCTCAGTGACCATCGTGGCTGCTGCCTAGATTGGAGTCGTGCCTCGTGCATGCTAAGAAATACAACTCTTCAGGCATGACACGAAGAAGAATACAACCGTTTCAACCGAGATACACGCAGCATGTGGGTGTGCAGGAGGATGGTCCAATCACGAAAGAAACGCTGTTTGTCGGAATGTCGCGCACCACACTTATCTCTTCTGCACTGAAGGATGTTCTTTTTTTTCTCTTTTCGTATATCTTTTCTCTTTTACATTCCTAACGTTAAATCCTCGCCTGTTCACTTTTTATGTTCGTATTGTTACTAGTTGTTTTACTATACGTTGTGGCTGAATGTTGCAAAAAGAGAACTGGACGCGTGATGATAAGAGATGATAGTTAAACGAGTTGCAAAACGTTTGTATGCTATGAGATTGTGCTGGTATAGAGTTAAAAATAAAAAGATTGTATTTATAGAATCTTGTTTATAATAAACACTACAGGAATATACTTAGTCTTTAAAACAATATTAAAAAATAGTAACTTTATTGCATTTATAATAAATATTAGTTCCCAAGAATGATTTACTGGAAAGTTTAGAATGTGAATAAAAACAGGATTTGAACTTTGAACTAAACTTAAAATAGAATTATTATAGGACTTGAATAGAGCAAAAAGAGGGTGTGACATTTTCACAGCTTCGGCTAATTGTGGCTTTGTTCATTTCATCCAAACATATTTAGGTGGTGTTTAGTTTTGACCGTAGCATAGGTCACTTTGTTCTTTTTAAACGCAATATTTGGCACGTTATTACATATTAGCATTTTTGAGTGATATAAAAGTGAAAAATTTAATAAACATAATCCGCACTAAAACCCAAGAGGTTACAGCTACAACAATTTATATAAAAAAAATCTAGGTTTTCATATTTGCTTTGAAACGACTCTTCGGTGTTATAATAATACTTCAAGTTTCACTTTTCAGGAAGAACCTTTGAAGAAATTGAGCCTACTGGCTAATGGCACTTCAATATTTCGAAAACTGTTGGCGCAGTATATACCTACTGATTAAATTGATCTTGTATGAGGGTATTTGAAAATTGGTACCATATACTGGGCATCTTGTTAGAAAACTAAGTAATATTTCGTACAGACAATATTAAATAAACACAATGTATGTACTGTTATGGGATAATTTGGAAGCATTCTAGTATGTAGGTCATTTTCGTGATTTAATCTTTGATTTGCAATTGATTTTCTTTTGAATACATTTCTAAATTTATTAATTTTGATATTTATATCGTGCATGCACGTTTGAATGTCGGGTATGAGTGATTTACGTTTTCCTACAACAGATTAGGAACGTGACCTTCAGCCATCTTAACGGGAGAAGGTTTTTATAAATTGAAAAAGGTTCACGTGAAAATTAAGTAAAGCAGTAAAGCCAATGTATTCGATATTTTATGGAAATTTAAAAAGTAAAAAACAGTATGTGACAAGTCAAAGTGACAATAAGGATTTAATCCGAAGAAACGCAAGAAAAAACCGAAATTCCTGAGGAAAACATTTAAACAGGAAGAAGGATCGTCGAGAAGAAAGAAAAACACATGAGTACACACACAAACACACACACACATAAAGGTAAGGGTGGGATTTAAAATTTAATTGATATATGTAAAGAATTTGTAAGTAACAAATATACCAATTTTAGTTGTTAATTGAAATTAGGGTTTTATTCAGTGGGTTTAATTTTATTAAGGTTAGGAACACCTCAATACATAACAAAATATTTTGGTGCTACAAGGGCCTTTACACTACCCTCATTAAGAACATGTTTCGATAAAATTAACAGCAAAACTACAATCTGCCGATCTCAGGAAGCTGCCAAACTCTATATACAGGGTGTCCGCGAAATACAAAGCATGCTTTTAAGGGATGATAGCTACAACGATTTAGAACCAAAAACATATAATACACCTTGGGTCTATCTGTAAGCGTAAACGAGAAAAAAAATTATTTCTCATGTGTCAAACTTCGATGCATACTTTACACCGACAGCTGATCCGTGCAAGATTTACCCGACGATTACAGGCGTGTGTTGCAACACATCGAGCCTTTCCTATAATACATTTTCTCCTGTCTCTCAAAAAAGTCCTTTTTAGGACCACCAATTTATCACAAATAAAAGAAAAGAACTCAATTTTGTAGTAGCCTTTACGAGAGAGCTTAAAGCGCCATAACATAATTGCAATAATTACATTGTTTCGTTCAATGCGACTTTCCCTCAACTTAAATTTTCATTTACCGATCGGAGGCTGTTATTAAATACGCCCTTTTCACTCTAACTTCAACGTAACATCGATTTTATTGTCATAACATTATTAAAAAAAAAACGCAAAGGTACGTTTATTTTAAAACGTATGGCCATTGACTTCGTACGATACAAGTTCAAGGTCGTATAAACAGATGATGTTTGGCTCACATCTGCCATTCTATTGAATACGAGTACAGTGTGATGGAAGAGAAATGACACCACGCTTCAATTTCAAAGTATGAAATAATTCGTTTTCATCATTGTTTTCAGGTATTTTCAACCCTAAATTTTTGATATGGTTTTTTGGTTATTTAAGAAGCAATATGGATGAGTTTTCTTGTACAGTTTGACCAAATAAGGTTTTTTAGAAATAATTTTTTTTCTCGTTTACGCTTACAGATAGACCCAAGGTGTATTATATATTTTTGTTTCTAAATCGTTGTAGCTATCATCCCTTAAAAGGATGCTTTGTATATCGCGGACACCCTGTATACAGTGCCTTAAAACAAACATTTTTAATGGAATAGCCCAGATAATTTAATACATATTTCAATTGAACTCATGTGCTTGCAATGTAAGGGGCACTCAAATATGCAGCGTATCTCAAGAATTATGGTAATTGTTATGTAGGCATGATTCTGAAACAAGTAAAAATATTGAATAATCGGTAATTTCTGTTACTGAATAACTTTTATTAAGTTTTTTTAAGTTTTCATTTTTGTGCAGCTTTCACTAGGTATACCCTAATTCGTATATACAATACACACATACATACATAATACATACATGTATACATACATATACAATATGACAATCAAAATTTGTATTTTTGCTTCTATAAGATTAAACTTACAAGTGTGAATGTATAGTGTAGTTAACTAATCTATCTAGGCTATGATAAGGAAAAGAAAAACTAGATCTACTTTATACATATTATCTTATGGACGACACAATACACACTCACGAGTATTATTTTTGAATAATGTATACACCATATTCACATTTGTATATCTGTAAATATATGTACCTCTCCTTTTCGCAATACGGCGTAATTATAAAATCCAATTCAGTCACTTCAAAGGTGACCGTACAACGCCGACAATAAATTATGTAAATCATTCTTAATTTGTAATAGATACATATGTGCGGTAATGTATTTTTCAATAGGTATGTATGTTGACTTCATAATAATTGTACGTTATTATACGGAGTTCAATTAAAGTTAATTTTAAAATCTAACGAGAAAGAAAATAGATCTAAGTCTCTTTACCGTTGAATTATAAAATAATCATTGACGGATTGGTATTCTTAGAATTTATGTATGTATATGATAGTTACTTATATGGTAATTTAAACGGGGCTATATAAAAATACCACTTATCTTGGAATGTGGAAATACCGGTTACATTAAATGATAAGGATAAGTGCGTCTTTTTAAAATAATTTAGTATGTAAGTATAGTAGATCAGGTGAACATTGACCCAAATAATCCTAATATGAGTTGATATTAGTTATAATGACCTACAGTTATTATCGTTCCTGCAACATAGAAATACTTACATTAACACTATTTTGTATAAGTACTTAATACCATTGTTTTTGCCTCGAGTAAACTTAGCACAGTGCTTTTGTTGCAGCAAATTAATTAATTTTGCGAGTGAAGCACAACAAAATTCTAGGAGGAATAACATCATCAAAAATATTTGCAATTATAAATTGAAACAAATTTATTATCATCATAAGAAAATCTTAATCTTATATACCTATGTATATAGATGTGATACTTAATTAAAAGAGAAGCAATTAAGGTATGCTTTAATCGATTGCTCTCAGATTGTACTCGTAAATTCTTTAATTACAGGCAGCTACTGCGTTGCGGCTTGTAATTTCATAATATTGCAACGTCAGACATACGTATAGATATGCCTCCATACCTATCTATATGCACTTACATACATACAATCGTAATAGTAATAAGGCTAGTAATAAGATTAATTTTGCCACTAATTTATATTAATAATTATACAGCTTCAGACCTTAATTAAAAGCATTTTTTTTTCATTTTTTGCTTTAATATCACAAAGAACTGAATTTATTCTTTGTTGTGTCCGTATAAGTAGAGATTAAATTACGGCTAGTTCCGTAAAAAAAACTTAAACGCACTGTATTGTAATGGTGCAGGTTTGACTTTATCCGCGTGATAGTCACGATCTGCTTACAAACACTTTCACTGTCGAGATGGAATGCAGGCGCTCAACGTCCATAATATCTTAGTTTTCGTAACCTGAACGTTAAATGTGTAAGACGAACGTGATATAAATTAGAAATGCCACTCTCACTATTTGAGGAAATATGCATTTTAAGTAGAAGGATACATCATAAAAATTTGAAAACATCTTCTTATTTCAGTACCGCTAGTGATGGATGAGTTAAAAAGAACAATATGATAATTTCGTCGATAGAATGTGAAAATAGCAGTCTGAAATTGCAAATGCATATTTCTAGCGCCAGTTAAGATACTTTTTAATGGATGTTAAGTGGATATGATTGACTTGCAATCGCAACCTGATATGGACTTTTAATTTATACTGGTGCATCAGAACCATTTGACAGAATTTGTTGTGCTAAGATCACTGAAATGAAAGACTGCAGATGAAGTATGTGATAACATCATTGATATTTTTACTTTGTACTTCTTATATTTTACAGTCAGACAATGGCAGAAAATCTGTAAATAAAATTACTAAGAGTCTGGTTAATACACGGCCAAACTGCAAAATGGTACATGGCAAAGTAGTGTCGAGCGAGCCAACCAGGATATAGAGAATATGATAACTACCTGGATCAAATGGAGTAAAGGCTTAAAATTTATTCAACTTATAAAAAACAGTGCCAAGTATTGCCAAATTTAGAAACAGAAGCGGATCTTGAAGGCGCCATTCATCGAATTGAGGAACAACAACAACAAGAAAACGAAATTGCAAGTAACGGGAATGGAAATCCCAATGAAACTAACACAAACCAAAATTTATCAAGTGGTGAAAAGTACGTAGATGATAGTGATTATCTCCTCACTGACCTGGACAAGTCTACTGAGACCATCAATAGGAAGAGATATGAAGCTTTCAACTGTCTAGAGCAAACTAAGAAGATGAAAAAAACCTCAAATCAGATTCATCCGCTAGTAGAAATTCATTATAGAAACGAATTTGATACTCAGAAACTCATATTTCAATTCTATTCCAAAATATTTGCAGTTTGTCTTAAATACTGACAACTTTTAATATTACTTGAAACGGTTTATTTGTTGAATGAAACTTAGCTTCCTTTAATATGTTTAGATAGTGTCTTTGTTATTTTTAATACCCCCATTGTAATATTCAAGTAACCGCCTTGTAGAAACTTAAACGTTAACCTTTATTATTCATTCAGCAGCTATATTTCAGCAAGAAATACAACATTTTTGCATCAGTTACACAGAATTTGTTGACTGAAACTATTCTGAATACCACTCATTGACAGTTATAACTTTATAAGAAACGATAAAGTTATTTATGGGGTGGGATTGCCCCTTATATTAGTAGTTAATGTTTCAAATTATTCATATTTCCAGCACTAGCAACTGTCATAACAGAAGTGAAAAAATCTTTGACATTTTGAGTATGTAATTAACAAATAATTTGTGTACCCACTTTGTTTACTGCTGTCTTTGCTGTTTAGTTTAGTGCTCGATGCTTACTTGAGGATGAAAAATATAAGATATACAACATATATAGAAATTTTTAGTCTAAGTTACAATGACTTTTCATCATTTCCGCGCAATCCACTGACAATTCCTTTGCACTTAAATAGATAGTATTGATGAGATGATTCGGTTTCTTTCCATAGGTGTTTAAGTACTACAGTGGAAATGAGAAAAAAACATTTTGAAATTATTCTTAAAACCAACATTAAAAACTAATAACGCAGTAGTGATATATTTTCTTCGGCAACCGTCAGTTTTTTCTAATAATATTGGGGTTACAACGCCAGGAACTTGCATTTACACTCGTTAACACAACGTTGTTGATACATCATTTTTTTTCTTTCTCAAAGATTGTGTAATAAAGTATACATACATATATCAAGAGTGAAAAACCAGTCTTGTATATACTAAATATCTACTTCCTAATGTAATCTTATGTATTCTATCTTGTGCATTGGGTTACACTTATCAGCATTGCTGAACTACGCCTTTCATTTATTTCAAGATTATTTATTATTATTATTATTACTTAAGTAATGCCCACTTACAGAAATGGTTACTACTGGGTCATTGAATATTATACAAGTATGGCATAGTTGTCGATATTGAATGCTTTAGAGCAATCTAACGTTCTCTCTTCTACATTTTAAGAATTCATTCTGTTAAATTAAATTTCTAATTTACCATGAAATAAAACATTCATCGTTAATATGCCTTTCTTGCCGCCGAGCTTGCCAGTTCAGTAGAGATCCTTTCTATTTGAATACTTTCAGAGTTTGTAGTTCTTTTTATTTTTATTTATCTACTTATTCTCGTGTTTTAGTTTATTTTATAAAAAATAATAATAATTGAAACTAAATTCTCAATTGTGTAAGAAGATAAGCAATAAAATTTGCGTTTGTATTCATTTTTTTAGAGGAATTACTTCTTTCCGGTAGTCGGTAATAAAGGCTTTATCCGGCGATTATTGTATTATACTATGAAATAATGTAGAAATATAGTATTTAGATCTGATGTGAATTAATAATAACATCCTTAGATCATTGATTATGAATCTTTTGCAGCTTATAATAAAGCCGCCGTTGCGGTGTGGTCGCATGTATGGAAGCTATTGTACGTTGCTATATTAATGACATCCGTCAATGAATGCGTGATCAGTCCTAATTAAAAATTTTATGTGACGATTAATCGAAGGATATAGACTTATAGACCTGTAATTTCTCAACATATCGCTGTGTTAAGACATTAATATGCAGTAAATCCTGGATACTGAAAAATACTGTGCAAGAAAGTATGTATTTTGTATGTATGCATGGAGTGACGGATGGAAGTACTGTTTTCCTTGCATTAAATTGATTTTGGAGGAAAATAACAATACATAACAATTTTGTTTATTGTTAGAGAACTACTCTATTAAAACTGATTCGCAGTTTGGATTTTTAAAACAGAAATGTACTACTGACGTAGTCTGCAACGCTCTGTATCTATCCTGTGTACGGTTGCTTGGATAGGAAGATGTTTACCGGGTGTGTTTTCACTTATCATTCGAACGTTTGAACCATATTTTATTTACAAAATTGGAGTCAGACGTTATAAGGAGGGTTGCGAGGGATATTATAAAACCCTAACGAATCGCCAATTTACTCGTATTACAGGTTTAGCCCCCTAGTATTTAGACAATATAGATCGGACCCTGTCCGTGTGAGATGTGGAATTCACCAGGACTCGATAATCGGTCGTATTCTATTTCTTGCTGATGTTGATGACTTAAAAAATGTTTACTCTGTTGTAACTTGACTTAATATATCGATGATACTGTTTGTACATTACCAGTACCAGTCTCGAAAGGACATTGGTATCATGTGTGATAAAACGAATGGAGGAGTGGTGTAACGATAACGATCTTTCTGTATTAGTTAAACTTTTTGTAACTGAAAAAAAGATTCTAGTATGCACATTGCTAATTGTAGAAAATAAATTCAATTGGTGAGTTTTTGGGTCTCAATGTAGATGCTGGCTTGGATTTTAAATTACATTGTAATTGTTTAAACAAAAAAAATGCACCAGCATATTACGCGATCATAAATATAAAAAAATGTACTTCACTCTCCAGAATTATGTCGTTTTACTACGCAAGTGTTGAATCGAGACTAACAGATGCGATTGTCTTTTGGGGATCTTCAGCTGCAGCGTCCAGTATATTCATTATGCAGAAGATACTTGTGAGGTAGGTATATTTGTAGTGTGTCTCGAATGGTAACATTTAGAGGTTTATTTAAAAGAATTCAAAGAAAACCCATTTTATATGGCTCTTTGAACGAGTTTTTGTATGACAAATTTTTGGAAAAACGTCTCCAACGTGTAGCACAATTGTTGCAAAGTACCTATACAAACACAGTTTTATTCGATACAATACGGAAAAAAGTAAATGCCTGATTTAAAGATAGAGTGTGATCCCAAATACCACAAATTGAATACGTTAAAAAACGAGTTACAACTAGGCATGTCTGAACAACATATACAGTGAAGGAAACCTAATAGAACATTTTTAATGAAAGCAGAAATATCAAAGTCAGTAGCGAGAATATAAACCATTTCATCTTGGATATTTCTATACAGGTTCTTGTGAAATCAACTGTGATGTGAGATAATTCTTACAAAAATCTTTGTTCTGCGAACATCTATCAATGTTTCTAAAAACCTTTGTTTGCATATATGTATATCCATCTGAATGCATGAAATAGGATATTTCCGAGAACTACAGTAAGTTGATGTATATAAAGAAAACATATCCAATGTTACATTCTATGCAAATAAACTATATTTGACAACATAACTTCTTCTGTTGCCTGACTATAAATGAAAATCTCCACACATCATCCGTGTAAAGTTCGTAATATGCAAAACAAAAAACAATATAACTGTATATCTCTTTAATTGGCAGTACGTCTTGCTATATATGTTCGTGTGTGTAGCACAAGAAGCGGTCGACCTTCTCTCGGACACCTGCCATACAGGGAAGTGCGGCTCTCATTCGCTACTGAAGTTTTTATCTTTTTTCTAATTATATTTACATCCAGTTATTGATGTTAGTCCCGCTGTGAGTGACACATAAAAATGTTTTAAAGAAGGATATTTACTAAAATTATTCCCACATACATATTTATTATTCAGTAGCATTTCCATGAAACGCAAAATAATTAACATTTCCATCTTCCTATATTTCTGTAATTTGCTAAAAATAATTCACAACACATCAATCATGGTAACTTGTACTATAACATTTAAATTGCTTATAGTGCATCTCTCTCTGGAGGCGAGATAGATAAAGAACAATTTTTTGAAAATTATTCTCAACGGTTCCCGATATAGTGGGAATATAAATTCAAATACTTTTCTTAAGTAAAACTGCTCTAGCTAATTAAGACTTCATCAATAACTATTCAAGTCTCATCGCTGTTTCATTCACTTTTAAGAAAAAGAAGCCAGAGTAAAATAAAAGTTAACGAGGATTTTCAATCGCCTTTCAAACTCCTCGAAAACTACTGCACTAATTAGATTACGTACACCAGAATATTATAAAATCGGATTTATGAATAGGTATATCATTTTAATACAGCGCTTGCTAACATTTAAAGATTTTATTCGGATAATCCAAATAATGCCATTATAACGATTAAAGTCATTTTAAATATGTTGAAGAGAACTGTACATACACGTTCTTGTGCGGAAGGATAATTGAATCTCAATTGTACGCCTCTAGCAAACATTTGTGAAACGAGGCAGGAAGAAACTTTCACGGGCACACTTATAAAAATAGTAACTTAGAGTGACAATAGTCTCTAGTCGAAAAAATTACAAGAAAGTTGATCCATGGAACACCGAAAGAATTATTGATGTTTTCTATCTATCTCTGTGTTAGGAGACTTTCATTTTAAGATCAGCGTTGTAATTATTGTAATGATTGAATTAGAATAGAGAATTTGAAGAATTACAGAATCAATTATAATAAAAAATTGAAAACGTTGCTCTTCGTATGGATCTTTCTGTGATTTTTAGCGATGTATGTATGTGAATACATTCGACAGCTTGTATATGTTACAGGTTAAGCAGATTGTTAGGGACAGTTAGTAGTAAACTATTACTAAAAGTGTCAGGAAAAGTGGATTGAAAATAAGCAGCTCAACCTTTCCTAGAAAGAGTTAACTATGCCAGCGGTGGCTTAGTAAAAGTTGATTCAAAGGTGTTACTTCATAGGTAAGAGATGTTATATGTAGATAGGCAATTTATGTTATATTTGTCGAAACAAATAAGTGCCACTGCATGTGCAGTTTGAAAATAACATTCAAAAGCGGATTTTTGTAACATTTAAAATAATGATAGGATTCTATGCATATTTATAACACCAGTTAAGATAATTTTTAATGGATGTTAAGTGGATTTGATTGACTTACAATCGCACCCTGATGTGGACTTTAAATTTATACTGGTGCCTCAGAACCATTTGACAAACTTTGTTGTGCTAATATCACTGAAATCAAAGACTGCAGATAAAGTATGTGATAACATCATTGATATTTTTACTTTGTACTTCTTATATGTATTTTACAATCAGCCAATGGCAGCAAATCTGTAAATAAAATTACTAAGAGTCTGGTTAATACATGGCCGAATTGCAAAATGGTACATGGCAAAGTAGTGTCGAGCGAACCAACCAGGATATAAAGAATATGGTAACTACCTGGATCAAAATGGAGTAAAGGCTTAAAATTTATTCAACTTATAAAAAACAGTGCCAAGTATTGCCAAATTTAGAAACAGAAGCGGATCTTGAAGACGCCATTCATCGAATTGAGGAACAACAACAACAAGAAAACGAAATTGCAAGTATCGGTAATGGAAATCCCAATGAAACTGACACAAACCAAAATTTATCAAGTGGTGAAAAGTACGTAGATGATAGTGATTATCTCCTCACTGACCTGGACAAGTCTACTGAGACCATCAATAGGAAGAGATATGAAGCTTGCAACTGTCTAGAGCAAGCTAAGCAAATGAAAAAAACCTCAAATCAGATTCATCCGCTAGTAGAAAAAGGAGCATCAGTTCGAATACCTGGCCCAGATATTGATCGCGGTAGAGGAGATTCCCGATCTATCCTTGGTGTGGTATTGGAGGTTGTCAATCATGGGTAGTATTGAATTGGAACAAGGAATGGAATTCTGAAGCACTTTTTGTCTGCCTCTATCCCCCTCTAGAGTATTAAATTGTTCCATGGTAATATTTCTGCAGGTTTCAATTCAGAACATTATCCGAGAAAATGAAGCTTCTATGGATCAAACAATAGCTGTGAGGACTGTTGCAACTTCACAATGACTTTGAAACGGGCAAGAATATTTCGAATTCTCATACAACACTAAATGCAAATACAAGAATACAACTTTCCTTGAATAAACCAGTAAGAGTTTACTTTATCTAGAGAGCATCAACTCTTAGAGGAGAATCTACTTTTTCTGCAACATATACATATGTAGATGTAATTTAGATATATTATTTGGTACAACTATTCTTAATCTAAGGAAAAAATCGCAAAAGAAGACACATAGAAAGTGACAAATAATCGAAAACTTCAATTTCAAATGAAATATAAACACCAATTTAGGAATTTGTAGAAAATTATTGAAACAGGGAAACTTATGTTTTAATATTAAGAGAGTTATTTACCTATTTTTACTTAAATCGTAGCCATATGTACCAAATTAATGTAATTTAAGCTTTATTAATTGTTTTTGATGTTATTTTAAAACTAGGCTTTAATTTCCTACGATATATATTAACGTAGAAAAGTCTAATTTAGACTGAGAGTTCCGACATTATTTGTAAGTTAATCTAAGCTGCTAAGAAACGAAATTTAAGTCATACTTAAATAAAAAAAATATTCGTATCACTATGTTTATGACGCAGAAATTAAAACAACCTAAAAAACTAAATGTTCCAGAGCGTATTCCAATTTTATACATATGGCAGCGATTTAAGTAAACAATAGTAGATTGCCCTCATCTCAAAAGATTGTTTTATATTTATTAAATGGAAATTGCTTCGCAGTTTTCAAACGCCCTTAATTAAGCAAGCTACATAGAACATACATGCATATACATATGTATATGATAGTTACGGCTATTTATACAACTCCTCGACAAAGCTGTCACTGCAAGAATGCGTATTTTGTTTGCTATATAATACCAATACATATACAAGTACAATGTGCTCATACACGGTGTACTTATTTGTTTAGCCTTATATAACCATAAGATTTATTCATACACACGGGATGCGTGTTGTTCAATCATTTTTTCAGTCTTACCTCAAGCAGTATAACATTCATGCGTGAAATATTGAAACACCTGATTACTTCGACCTACTTTGGCTGGCAGACTTGATTTCAGAATACAAAAAATATGTATATTAAAAAAAAACCAAGAAAATTGCAGCAAATGCGTGCAGCAGTCGGTATGTCCTAATTCTCTTCCAGTCATCTAAGTGCAAAATTGGACAAGTTACCACGTAAAACATTCACCATCATGAATTTTATTTATTTATTAGGTGTGTACTTATCTAACACGCTTCCACCCTATCATCCAAAAATTTACATTACGTATTTTATATTAGTAGTTAAAAACCATGACCTTGATCATTGATCGTATCATGATATATTAAAAGACCTTTTTAAAATCGCCCATACTTTCAGAGAAACTTGTAATTGCCAGCAAGCATGCAGCTTTTTCAACACGTGCGACACAAATTTCACAGGCTCCTAAAACGATACGACAAAAAAAACACCGCAGAAACCGGTCTATCGCGCTTCTGGTTCTTCCTCGTCTCGAAAAGAGCGATTCGATTTTATAAACATCAAATATCACAACTTTCAACAAACACACATTCTAAGGCGTTCGCAGCTTCTTAACAGTTAACACAATCTGATAATGTGTGTACACAAGCTGCAAGCAATAAGAGATATTGACCTCATTTTTACTCCCAGCCTGAGGTAATAAATTATTAGCTTTGTAGGAAAAAATGTCAAATTTGTGTCACATGAGGAGAATAAAAATATGTAAGAAGGAAGGTATTTATATATTTTTAATGAAATCGTGATTGTGATCGTATAATTAAATAGATTGCGATTCCTAATAAGGCATGGAAACTCTGAAGAAAGTCGAAATAATAATAAATGTTTTCATTTTTATCTATACGATGCTGTTGTTTTGTTCTTTTTTGGTTTAGTAGGCCCTAAGCTAGCTACACACTCTGCAAGCTTCGTGCTCAATATTAAATTGTTTTGTTCAATCAAAGGTTGTGAAGAATGGTTTTCACGCTTAGAAACTTGCTATGGCGCTGTAGAAAAAAACGGTGGTACACTCATGGAAAGTAAAGATTTGACAGTTTTCATATAACGTATTGAAAGTGTCCAAACTTTACTTTCCATGATTGTATGTACGTATCAGCGTGTTATGCTGCTTAAAGTTAATTATTATTAGAGAGTAACTATATATGTTGCCAACAACAAAACTTTTCTACTTATATATGATAACAGTATGAAATAAATAATAGGTAGATAAATAAAGATTGCATCACAATAAACGCGTGCTTGCCATTTACCAAACAAAAATACAATTTGATATAATAATTGATGAACTTACAGTTGTTTTGTGAATATGATCAAAGCGGACTTACATTTTACAACAAATCCAGTATTTACGACCGTTTTTATTTTAGCGAATAAATTTAAAGGTAATCATGAACGCCGAAGATGAACAAGGTCAGTACTTTCAAAAGAGATTACCAATGACAAAAAATTCGTGATTTTGTTTTAAATAATCGTTTATTAAAAGATGTGATATAGCCGATTATTGACATATCACAAAGACATGTCGCCTAACTTTCACATGAACACTTACATATGAGCTGACACATAAAATTTCTCAAACAGGCATTTGTCCCATTAAGGAATCAGAAGGAATTTTTGCCTACCCGATTTATTACTGTTTCGCAAAATTTCGATACACCACTCCATTCCAAAACAAAAACAAAAACCAAACAAAACAAATACAAATGAATTATTTAGCTACACCTGTAAGTTAATATTTATGTGGTAGCTTACTTTTACATACAATTTTCAAGTAATTGCAATGACATGTAGAAGTAATAGCAATATTCAAGATATTGTATAATAATAATAATAATAAAATAACTTATTGATTTAAATTAGAAATTTTACTTTCCATACAGACAGCGCCCTAGCAAAAAACTATGACATAAATGACTTTATCTTATAAAACCTCCTAACACAAAACTTCCACAGGAACAGAATAAAAAACTCCATCTTAATACTTTTATACACTTAGCTACAAAAGTCTACATACGGCTGACAAATATCGACAAACAGACAAAGTAAACTAAACGTAAACGTGCTTAGTTAACTATATTTCGATATTGTATATAATAAAACTAACAAAAAGTGCATTATGTGCGTGAAACAAAATAAAAGCATTATATTAAAACCGCTTACAACAAAAGTCTACATACGGCTCGTATATTTCGTATGTTAATACTGAGTTGGTTCTCCTTTTGCGTCTATGACCACAGATAATCGTGCCGGCATGAGGTTTACAAGTTTTTCAGTTACATCTCGCTAATTCAGTTGCTATTTTTCAGCCAAAGTTGTTTTTAAATCCGTCTTGTTACGAATCGAACGTTTGGACAGTCTCCTCTTCAATTCATCCCATAGATGTTCAATTGGGTTAAGGTTTGAGGATTGGAGAGGACTCCGCAGTTAGTCTTTTACACAAAAACACTAGCTCATTCAAAAGTAAGCCACGCAGTGGACGACCATCAAAATTGGATCATCGTGTAAGGAGAACCATCATTAGACGAATAAATGCACAGCCTAGCTTGACTGCGCTGTCGATAGCAAATGAGCTTCAAAAAACGGTGGCGATTACTGTACATCCCGAAACCATTCGTAAGTGTCTCCGAGGTGAAGGTTTACATTCCTGAATGCCAAGAAAGGAGCCTCTCATAAACGCTGTTAATCAGGCCAAAAGATTGAAGCTCGCGAAGAGGTACCATCGAGTCCGCGACAGCGACTCGATATTTTGGCAGAGGGTAATATTCATTGATGAAAGCAAATTTAACGTTTTTGGAAACGCTTCAACGGGCAAAGTATGACAAAAACAAATTAAGCGCTCGAAATGAAAAACTTAATTCCGACGGTAAAGCATAGAGGTGGCTCCGGACACTCCGGATTCTATTCCAATTCCTATACCTTAACGCAATTGAACATCTATGGGATGAATTGAAGAGGAGACTCTCCAAACGTTCAATTCGTAACAAGACGGATTTAAAAACAACTTTGGCTGAAGAATGGCAACTGAATTTGCGAGATGTCATTGAAAAACTTGTAAACCTCATGCCGGCGCGATTATCTGTGGTCACAGAGGCAAAAGGAGAATCAACTCAGTATTAACATACGAAATATACGAGCCGTATGTAGGCTTTTGTTGTAAGCGGTTTTAATATAATATTGACTTTTATTTTGTTTCACGCACATACTGCACTTTTTGTTAGTTTTTATTATGTATAATATCGAAATATAGTTAACTAAGCACATTTACCACAAAAATAAGGCAATTTTTAGTTTACTTTGTCTGTTTGTCGACATTTGTCAGCCGTATGTAGACTTTTGTGGCTAAGTGTAGTTCATTTTTATTGTGGGACTTGATCTAGAAACATTTCTTTCGTGTTTCCATACGCAGTGTATAGGTAACAGCGCAAAACAATACAAGTCTTCAAAGTAACTATGACACACCAAGTAAATTCCGAAGTGAGTAACAAAACATCTCATCATATGAGTGTGTTAAATGATCGTGAGAAAAACAAGTGCTCCATGATGATGACTCAGATGACATAACCTCCACTTCTTTCGACTTTCTATTTGCATAGACACGTAGCGCTCGAAACGTGTTTTCTGTACACGACACGTTCAAACCGGACCGCGACTCTGTTCCGATATTAATTACTGATTCCGGATGGATAAAGACACCAGCGTGGTTCACAGCGAGCTTTATTTCAAGTGAAAGTTAGATATGACCGATAGATTACCGAAATAACAATAGTAATATTGAAGCAAATTACACCTTGAGGTGACAGTTATCATTTTTTAGGTTATGTTAGCTTTTATGAAACAGTATGCGTCTATTCTTTATATGCATATGACAACGATATATGAGACATCTATTGTTGAGCGGAAAAACATTAGGAATATATATTACATTATTAAAACAAGGACACGATTACGTTTTCCTTGTATAATTCAATACTGCAAGGAAGCACTTATAGACTGAGATAGATAAACTTTCTTTCTTGTTTATTAATTTATATTAAACTAATAAAACTAGTCTCATATTGTTTTAAGATTATCAATATGGTTATTTGCATGTATATTAAAATAATTTTTTCCAATTCACATCGATGTCAGATAACAATTTAATAGCATACTTCAGTGATTTAATTAACATTTTTATATTATCTGGAACACTGTAGGCGGCAAATGATACCATGTATTAAATTGGAGCAAGTAACATTACGCAATTCAATACTGATAAACTTGTAACGAGGTAACCACCTACGTTTCATTGTTTCATAGTTATCAAAATTTCAGCGTTACACTGTTATCGAACGAAAAATAAGATTTTGATTTTATATTTTGTGTAATGAAGATTAACAAAAGAAAACCTGTTTTAAGCAGATGTTTCATCAAATATTATACGAAGCCCAGCAACAAAAATGCTGACTGGACTACAAACAGCAAAGGTTCCTCATTAAAGGGTGTTAATCTAGACACAGTGAAATTTATTCGGTTATTACAACGTTTCTGTAATAATTTAATACTCTCGAAAAACATTTACCTGCCCTGTCCTCAAAAAGTGTTCAAACGACAGCCTTTACATCCGCGTCATCACACACTCATAAAACTTCCTTTTCAAATTTCCTAACATCCAGAGTTTTAAATTCCCATACAGTCATGTTCATCAAGTACAATTTGTGCTACTCAGTAGTATGTATTATTCAGTAAGCAGATACTTCTACTTAGTTTCGTCGTAATTTATACAGGAGGCATAATATGTCTCGTTAATTATTTTTTTAAAACACTTTTAGCGCTTAGTGTATTCCATCGAGTCCCTTTTGGAGAAAAAGTTATAGCGATTTTAATCTTTATAACACTTGTCTTTAAAACATAGCACACAGTTTCAAAAAGTGTCGAACCGACTTATACAATCCCGGTATGAAGTGTTAATTGTAACAGATATTTAAGACTTACTGAAAGAAGTGGTCATCGATTATCTTATGTTATGCATAATAATGCCGATGTTATGATGAAGTGTCACAAGTCATTCTTTATTGGTGACTGTGCTCTCGTGTGGTGTCAACCTCTCACTCAAATTTTTAATCTTGCTTTACGTACTAATACTTCCTCAGATTGCTGGAAGATTGGCAGGATAACGCCAGTGTTCAAGAAGGGTGATCGTAGCTAGCAAAATTATAGGTCCTCCATATGTAGCAAAGTTTTTGCGAGTCCGTTACACATTAAACTATTTGCATGTGTTAAATCCTATCTATCAAGTTGTCAGCGCGGTTTCTTTCCTAAGAAATGAACTACTACAAATTTAGCAGAAATCACTCAGTTTGTTAGTGAATGCATGGATGGAGGACGGCAAGTTGATATTATATATTATTCAGATTTCAGTAAGGCTTTTGACACAATTGATCACTCGTTACTTATATCTAAATTATCTTCTATTGGCTGCTCTCCTAAATTTACATCATTCATATAATCATATTTACATAACGGATCTTATTATGTTCAATATAATGGTTTTGCATCTGCTTGTTTTGTCTAACTTAGGACCGCTCCTACGCAACATACATACAGTTCTTTCGTTGTATCTTTGCCGATACGTCATCCGTTATCCATTATAAGCTAAGCCACACGATTATATGTTCACGACTAACACGAAATTTAAAAAGAAAGAGAGAATGACGCGTTTGTCTGATTCGACTAGATTTGTACCGAAAAAATGGCGCAAATTTATGACGTATCGGATACCACACTAAGCTCGGTCATCAAGTGTTCCAAATTTGCCCCTCTAATAGGATAATTTCCGGTCATTCTAAACGATAAGTATTTAAAAAATCTACGCTGGGACACTACATGGGATGCCACACAACACTCGCATACTCCAATTTAGACACAACAAACGTAAAGTATAGCATTTTCATTAAACTAATATCGGTAAACTCTCTACAAGTACGTATAACAAATCCCAACGCCGGCGCAGCAGATGTACAAATTGCGTCTATATGCGCAGTTCTAGTCAGTTCTGAATCAAATAAAACTCCCAAATCAGTGATGGTTTTTAGTGACTTTAACGGAATATCGTTTATTTTATAAATATTAAAAGTTGGAGAAGTTCTTCTTGTATATGTCACCGTAAAACATTTGGAAATATTTAATTTCTAGCCATTGTTGTCACATCATTTGGAAACTGTTGAAGTTTCCAAAGGAGTTTTTAAGTTTTCTTGAAGTAGTTTCGCATTATTTTTGTCAGTGAGAGAAGAATATATTTTTAAATCATCCGCATACGCTAACGCAGGGCAAGTTAAAGATTTTAGCAGATCATCTATGTATAAAAGAAACAGCAGCGGTCCCAAATTTGAGCCCTGTGGCACACCTGAGGTAACAACATACTGAAAAGATTTATACCCGTTGTAGGAAACATGCGCAGTTCTATTTTCCAAGTATGATTTCATTAATAAGATAAAGGACGTGGAGAAACCGAAAGTATTAAGTTTTGCTAGTAAAATAGAATGACTGATTGTATCAAAGGCACGTGAAAGATCAGTGTAAATAACATCAACCTGGCCTCGGTTATCTAAATGCTCGCTGAGATATTGGGTCATTGTTACCAAATTAGTAATGGTCGATCTTCCTGATATAAACCCATGCTGAATAGGAGATAGGTAAATTCTGACACTGTTATATATACAATCGTACAACACCTGTTCAAAAATCTTGGCGAAGTTTGATAAAATGGAAATAGGTCTGTAATTTTTTATTTGAGTAACATCATCTTTTTTAAATACTGGAACTATTTTCGATCTCTTCCATCGGTCTGGAAATATATTTAATGTTAAACATAAATTGAATAGTATTGTTAACGGTTTGGCGAGTGACGCTCTGCAGTTTTTAACAATGAAGGATGGTATGTAATCATCTCCAGAAGTGAATTTATTGGGGACTGCGCCATAATGTCCAAGAGATAGTTTTCACTAACAAAACTAGGCTGAATATTAGGTAAGTAACTAAAAGAAGGTGATGTTGATGTAGTGTTACATGTTGCAAGCGTACTCGAAAACAATTGTCACACAATCTGTGGATCATCCAATATATCACCATCCAAATATTAAGTACCCGGTATGCGTGTTCTACCACGCTTATGATTAGTATAACTCCACAAATGGGATACATCTGACTTGATGCAAACTTGTGCATGTTCTAAGTAGTTACTGTGCGCTGCAGAAATTTGTTGTTTAGTAATTGTACGTAATCTCCTAAATTCAGTCCAGTATATATGTTTGTTCGACAGCATCCATTTTCTTCTATAATAATCTTTCGTTTTAATGTTAGTTATGATTTCAGACGTAAACCATACCGGATAAACACGCCTAACATTACAAAGTCTCTTAGTCGGAATTATTAAACCAAATGCATGAGTAAGTTTATTATAAAAATGTTCCAAAGCCAAGTTAACATCACCATATCTCGGGAGAACAGTCCAATCTACATTAGCTATTGCATCATTAAGATCATCATAGTTGACTCTATGAAAGTTAAAAGAGCAAATATTAGCTAAGGGAAAGTTACGTTGTTTATAATTATCCGAAATTTCAACAATAATATCTAGAGCCGGATGGTAATTATCTTCACAAACAAAAGGGAAATCAGAATGGACTACCTTCATTTTCAAAACTGAAGATGCAAATACCAAGTCTAAAAGTCTATTATCCATATTCACTACATTATTATGTTGTTTCAATTAAAGAATGTTGCGAAAGTGATTAAATATAGTAGTTTTTGTACAGATCGAAGACACAGATCTAAAATTGGGTAAATTAAAGTCGCCAAGCAAAAGAACAGACTCTCCCATTAGCTGCATATCCAATAAACTGGTAAATAATTCAAGATCATCAACAGTAATATGAGGAGGTATATAGATATACTACATAAATAGTTAATTGAAATGGCGCTAAACATTTACAAATAATAATATCAATTAGGGGAACAGTATCAGTTATAAGAGAGACGTCAACAGACCGATATTGAATACCAGCAGACAACGCCAAAAGTACCCCTCCCCCTTTAGTTCTACCAGTTTCATAAAATCGTCGATCACACCTTAGTATATTGTAAGAGGTTGGAAAGATCTCACTGTTATGCACCGAATCAGACAACCAGCTCTCAGTAACACCAACAATATCATAGGTAAATTCACAAACGTTTTCAAAGAAAGTATGTAACTTAGTATTTAGTCCTCTACAGTTCTGGTAATAAATTAGAATGTTAGTCAAGGGAGAAGTTGCAGTCGGTTGCTGCAGAAATGATATGCTGTTGGACAAATTCAGTTTCCCGTAGAGGTAATTGTAGGTACCCCATTACGGTATTTAATATGGAAATTAGTTTCACCATGTGAAAGTCTAGCAGTGAGCTGCAATTTCACTTGCTTGTAATAGGCAAGCTGCTGCGGAGTCTTATCAGAGGACACGGACAGCATTGGCATATGGCAGCATTGCACGCCCGCACCAACATAAAATCGCATTCACAGTTATGTTAATATTTTACTTTTATAGGTATTTTGTTATTTCTGTATTGGAGACTCCGATAATTCCGTTTATGACGTGCACGTCTTCGAATCGTGAACCAAGTGTAGTAGCATTACTTCTACAGCTGATTGCATAGCACTGCGGAAGAATATGGACATCATTAGGGACTGATGCAACACTAATAGCATATGCTTCAACACTAGCAAGTGTGCGACTTTTTTTTACCAAAAGCACAAACCCGTATATTTTCGCATACAGTGCGCACCAGAAGGAAACAGCCAGGGCGGCGCATTTCAAAGATCTTGGTGTGATTTTTGATTCACACTTAACTTTAACTCATATAACTTCTCTACTTTCGTCTGCTTCTCTCTCATCTCTTGGTATTCTTACACGCTCATGTAAAAATTTTACTAACATGTTAACACTCAAAGTTTTATATTTCGCGTTTGTAATGTCCAAGATAGAATACAGGTCTGTTGTTTGGTATCCGTCTACCATCACCAACTGCTTCTAATAGAACGAATCCAAAGAAGGTTACCTAAATATCTCTCATTTAAGTTGGATTGTGTCTTTCCAGCTCGTGGGGCAAATTATGCAGTTCTATTACAAAGACATGACTTCCATTCTCTTTGTCAGCGAAGAGATGACGCTAGCGCCAAGTGTCTTTTGAAAGTCATTAACGGTAGTATTGAGTATTCGCTTCTTAGTCAAATAGCCTTTAGTGTTCCAAGCTATTAATTGTAGGATGTCTGCTTCATTTATTACTACTAGAGCTCGCACTCCTTCACAAAGCCCCGCAAGCCATATGTATGGGAATGCTAATTTGTTTTGTCCTGACCCCTTTTACTCTGGCACTTAATTGTGTATATTTAAGTTAGTCGGTTACTACACTGTAACATCTATTCTTATTTTATATTATACTTATATAAACTAATTTTGTTTCATCTAGTTTTTTTTTAGATATAGATTTAGTTTTAGTTGTAGTTTTAGTAGTATGTTATTGTCTTATATTTTTGTTATTTTTTGTACTTTCTCTCTTGTTGTAGTACTGTACACTTATTCTGTTTTTTTTTTCGTTATTGAAACACAGTTCTGTTGTACAATAAACGCAATTATTATTAATAATACAGATTAGTATTTTATTTATTTTCTTTTGTTACGGCGGTTTTTTGTATCTTTTTTAGTGTTATCTAAAGTTATATCACCAGGAAGTCTCTCAACTTTTTCGAATAAAGGCCAAGTATGAATAAATTTATTACATCAGAAAGAAAGGAGGAACATCGTTATATTGTCAAGGATGTTAGTAGATGCTTTACAGTCCTTTGAGAATTCAAATGAAGTAAAACTAAATTAGTGCATGTCTGTAATATCCTTGTTTGTATCAGCTTGTTTTTTTTTACTTCCTTGTATTCTCACTTGGAAGTCCAGGACTAGTAGACCCAGATTTAATCAATTTCTATTTATGGTAAACAAAAATAAATGTTGCGTTAAATTGTAACAGTATCGTTACTACTTCACCGTGACAAATTTCGTCCATTTAATATTATTAAACTGGAGTTTGTTGGATTTATTTTAAATAAATTTTTCTGTTGTAGTAGTCTTAGAGAACATATCGTTTATAAACATGTATTTCAAGTAGATTTATTCTTGTCAGATCACACTCTGCAATTAGTCTTCAAATATTCTTTTTTCATTTGTTTTAATCATTCGCTCTTAATTAAAATATCACAAATTGTGTATTTAATATATGTAGTTTCCAAGCACCTCTGCCATAATATTATATAAAAACGAATACTGTTGCACAGTCATCTTGAATACCGGTTTTGTGGCAAGAACCTCCGTCGATACTGCAACGTTCGATGACAAAGATAGGATAAGGAGAATGAGGATAATGATAATGATGAAATGGGTGATGGGTGTGATGTGACATTCCATGCAAGGTCGAATCAAACGTCGGCTGACACTCACTCGACTCTATCAAATGGGATGCGGATGAACTCGCTCTACTTGGTAGCCAGTTACTATATTCATGTGCCGCCTTACTGTAGTTGCTATTGGAACGCTCTGACAGAAAGTTGTTGACGACCTTACGAATAGATAAAATAATATGCTGTTTCAGCACATTCTTTCTGTTTAATGTTGATTTAATAATCAGTTATTTATGGATGTATCTAATTATTTTTGTTCTGCTTGGAGTAACTTAAGAGTAACAATACCTTAACATGTAGGTATTACACCATTTCTGTCGTATAATTTCTTACATTTAAATTATTTTAATTTTAAACTTACTTACGTTTCCACCTTCAATTTCTCCCTAAACGCAAATAGTGTAAAGGAATAGTGCTCACCTGCAACAAAATGGATTCATGAGGAACACGTACAAAACTTAAAAAGTATGTTTAAACTTTATATCTTATACTACTGTGCAAAAGAAATTCATAAAAACAACTTAGATGCAACGGTAGATTTTTATATTGCCAGAATAAAGTATGTAGTTGTTAACAGGTGGGAAATCATACATTGTGCCAGTCACCGTACATTATAAAGCTAGTGTATAATGAAATCCGGTGTAGTTTGCACCTCTAGGTAGTTTAAATGTCGACCTACGAGGAGATTTGAGTCAGATTGTAGCTTGGTATGGAACGTAGGTTTATCACAATAACTGTCCACCCATAGTGCACAACCGCCAAAATAAGGTTTAAAGTAACGCAGTTGTTTGTAAGACAAACATAGCGGCCGTTTTTCCAACATTTGGCTAAGGAAAAATACAATCATAACAGATGACTTCCCTCGAGAGATAACTGCTAACTAGCACATATTTTTTGCTGATTTGCAAACACTCTCCTATGAAAAAAAAGCTACCGTATTTCTTGAATTTTGATTTACCTCCTTGGGATTTCTACTAGCGATTATTTTGTCTGACGGTATGCGTGTCCCATACGATGTTACCAAACGATATTTATTTCGACTAACATATATGTATATACTGGTTGGCATTAGAAGTGTTACACGCAGAAGGAGTCCTATGTTCCACTTGACTTTTTGGCAACAAAATGACTATATTTAAAGCATGCTATGATAAGAATATCAACTTTTTATCATTGACGCTTTTTTGCGAAAAAAAATCTTACTTTTCTGCGTAGAAACTTATGTTCATGAGAGCTGACTAGTTAATATAGAAAATTCTAGTTATTGCCTGTCCGTATACAAGTGTTAATCGTAACAAAATGCCTAGAGTTCGAAAACCTCCAAATTATCACCGTCTTAGTGACTTTGAAAGGGGTAGAATTGGTGCCTATCAGGATGCGGGTTTGTCCTATCGCGAAATTGGCGGTCGTGTTAATTGTACTGCAATAACGGTAATGCGTGAGTGTCGTATGTGGACAGAAGAAGGTAGAGGAACACGACGAAGACCAACTGGTCAACCAAGGCATACCACAGAGTGTCAAGATAGGCGCTTCAGACAACTACATCTACGAGACCGTTTTACTACAACACGTCAAATCGCTGACTAATGGTTTGGAGAAGAAGGTATTATGCAATATATACAATATATCGTCGCATTCGAACCTTTGTACTTTTTTCATACCATCCACGATTAGTGCTTTCTGAAGCTACGAACCACTGTCGTCAAAGTTTGAACTGGTGCGTGGAGAGTGACGCGATATGGGATTTGATGTTGAGAGGCATGCACACAGGATTGTTGGACTAATGTTTCGGGCGGCTCTTGCTTATCATCTATTGCCGATCACCACTTCTGTTAATACGAGGCAGTTGACAGCTGCGCGTTATGTTGATGATTTCTTGCAAATCACTTTACTACCTAGATGGCCGTCCACACGTCCCTTTTCAGCAAGATAATACACCTCCCTATATTGCTCGTCGAACTGCAGATTTTTTCCAAGAAGCAGGCGTTAATGTTCTTCCGTGGCCACCGCGTTCCTCAAATTTAAACCCCATCGAACATATGCAGGATATCATGGGAAGGAGACTGTCCACTTTGCACCATCCTCGACAAACTTCGGCGCAGTTAATCAACGAAGTTCAAGTTGCTTGAAACGAAGTGCCACAAGCAGATATCGACAATCTCATTTTGTCTAGACGTATACAGGAGAGTACTCAGCCACGGGGTCGTCAAACATATTATTAATTTTTTTTCGTGTTAATTTTAATACAATTTCTTGCAAATGTTATCGTTTCACTTCTGATGTAAAATCACATTTCCAAAAAATCAAGTTAAAAAAATGATTCCTTTTGAGCGTAACACTTCTAATGTCACCGAGTATATTAGTGACCTCCATTATCCTATTCACAAGAAGGATGCTGCTTTTCAATCGTCATATTCGCAGAATTTTGCGTTGCTAACCTATGGCACTTAAATGAAATAGTTTTATTTGCACAGAAATTTAAAATGATTGTAAAAAAAGACGGTTTACAGAAGAAAACAATTTATAAGTTGTACGAAACCGTTGATAACTAACTGTATGTTATAAAACAATTGCTATCACACACATACTTACATATGTAATCAATTTATTTTAGAGACATTAACAGTCTCATATAAAATATCTGTTTCATAAATCTGTTTGCGATTGTTGATTATATGAGACATACTGTAGAACTCAACGACGTAGAGACACACAATGATCAAGGTCGGATTAATACTAGCTTCCGTGTACATTCCTTTACTTGACCTCTCAATTATGAATTACAAATTAGCGACGAACAGGATTTATTAGAACATTGAATTAGACTCTTGAAAAAAACTAACAAATATACGTGTTGTCTGTGAGGAATACCCATTGAGGAATAATACATACCTTCAAAATAAATTTATTATTATTCTGATTATTAGCCAAACAGGTGTTTGTGGTTAACTAATTGAATATTGTTTGAAATATTATGTTTCAGTCTGAAATGATTCTAGCTGGATAAAGCTTTTTGTACTGTAGAGTGTATGTATAACTGAGGTAATTTTCATATGCATCATATACAATCAAATTCGTCAATACACGGTTAGAAAAAGTATTAAGCTCGAACATTTTTAATTTAGAAGTACATACTTAGATATTGCGGAACTCGTGTCTGACGAAAGTTCCTGTAATAGGATGAGGCAGAAGATTGACATATCTTTCAGCGTTAAAGGCTTTGTGAATAAAATATTTTCTGGCAATTACCAATTATACCAATTATTCTGGCGATTCCTA
Organism: Popillia japonica; assembly: GCA_004785975.1. Lineage (NCBI taxonomy): Eukaryota > Metazoa > Arthropoda > Insecta > Coleoptera > Scarabaeidae > Popillia > Popillia japonica. Next base: position 44,892 of record SMLS01067339.1, read on the forward strand.
CCCCTCATTATTTGTTACAAAAAATATTTGACGCGATTGCTTTTATCCCTAGTTCGCATTATCAAAAATTCCTTCATGTATGCTATATGACAAACTAATGATTGTAAGGCAAAAATTAACAGTGATAACCGGAAAATATTTCATATCAGTATTACCATAATCACTTTTTTCGCATATCAGTTGACACACTACTAATCAAGTAAGTCTTCAAGTTTAATATTTCTATACATGCATGTTGTACGAACTACATGAAGATGAACTTAATTCTGTTAGTAACAATTTTTAATCAATTAAATTGCTTGTAAATTGCAAGAATATTGCATTATTCTTCAACATAGCTCAACTGTTCAACTACATATTAGTATACGAATTAACACAATCTAAGTAATACATATCACCAAACAAATATGCGCACAACTCGAAATAGTTGCTACAGATGTTAATTGTGGTAGATTCTAATTGAAGTAGTCAAGAAATGCATATTACTTTTTCCTGAATGTACGTGTGCCAGCCCTTCATATGAAATGATATAAATTGCCATATCTTCATCCTCCTACCTAATCAATTATGAATGTTGCACATTGATTAATTAGTCACACGTTATGAGACCCTGTGTGTATCATAAAGCATTTTCTTTTGTGATTAAAAAAACATGTCAATTTTTCTTGATGGAAAATTGAAACGAACAAAATAACAATTGCTCATTTAACCAATTTATATGCAGTAATACTTTTCATGTAACCATTAGCTTCACGAACGACCAAACATAATGTATTAGCTTCGTATACGTTGCATTAACCTTTAAAAAATCAGTGCCCAATTCGTTTCGGGTAGACCGGCGAGGTTGCGCTTATCGATTGCGGTGTGGTCCTTCTCAAAGCCGATTGAATCGAAAAGAGCGGCCTTAGCGATAAATCGGTTTAATTACGCGGCCTGTCAGCGCACATTTGCAAGCGGGCGAAAAATTATGCACGGAGATCGACCAATCGAGACGGGTATGCTCATCCGAAAATGGCTTGGATGGAGATTGGTGGCAGACAAATTTGGCAAAACAGGTTCCCCCATCAAGTGTATACTTACATTCTGGGAATAACAAAAAATTAAAAAAAAAACAAAATCGTAATGTATAAATAAATTGTTTACTAAAAGCTAAAGAAGATAATGTAGCATTAACTGCTTAATAAATAATATACATATCTAGATGTAGGTGTTATACACATATAATAGTGACTAGTCAAAATATTGCTGCAATTTACTGTAGAAAAATATTTGAACCAATTTATTGGACAATGTATTTCTAAAATAAGTTAATAAATTCGGAAAACCCTCAGTTTCTGTTGCTAAAAGTGTTAAAAACAAGGCTAAATTCTTATTTTATTAATTCTCGGTTAATATGGCCTAGACGGAGAAAAATCCTTTGGCAAAGCGGAAGGTTTTCCTAAGGTAAAAATATACCATTTTCTTTGTGTTTGTTTTGGTTTTAATAAATAGCGGCGTATGTAAAATTGTCGGGATCGAAATAATAATAATAATAATCTCATTTTCAAGACCTAAAAATTTGTTATTAGCAAGTAGTAAAAATGATTGAAAAAAGTTGTGATATGAAATTATATGAAATACAATTCTGATAGAACTTGAGATTGTAGAGTTAAGAGCCTATTTTCTGAGAAATTTTGCGTATTTCAATTTATAGTAATACATATATCGTTATTTACCGTTTTTTTAATTCTAAACATTCGGTTTAACTAAATGTCGGGTTTAATCGGTGCATATATTTTTGTTTCAGCTACATTGGATTTTTTTTCTACAAAACACTTGAAAGTTGATATTGTAACAGTGGCTAACTTCAATTAAAAATCTGATATTATCGCGTAGCGTGTGATGAAATCAGGCGACGGCAAATTAAACGTATGTAGCTTGTTTCGCGGCTTCTGAATATACATATACTGGGTAGCGATTCAAAATCCAATTTTTTTATTACTATGGACTATGGAGTTACTAAATTATTATCAATAGAGAAAGAACGCGTTTGACAAGTGTATTATGACAAACTCGTTAATTCATTTCTATGAGGTGTTGTAATTATCATGTCAGTCATGCTTCGTTAAATTTTTTGGTTGAGTTTTGAAATAAAAATTGTATACTTTTATGAAGCTTCCAATAACATTAAATGTTGTAACACCAATGTGTATATGGAATTAATCTGTACATATTAGAATATAAAAATCCTTTTTAAAATAAGTCTTCGTTTTAATTGCACTGATAGTATTTACAAATTTTTGTATTAGAATAACACAATATACGAGGAAAAATTCTTAAATTACTACCATAACCATGACAGAAAAAGTTACAATTCGAATTCTTCAAAATATAATCAACCATTCAACGTATTGTGTAGGACTAGCATGGTCATTATGAAAGTTGACGGTCGGTTTTCCTCTAAAGTAATAATAATTTCTTGTATAATATAATAAATAATCCAATTGCTGTATATGTAGTAACAAAGTTTTGCTATGATGTACATGTTGAACTCATATAGATACATACATATCTTACATTTACATGCAATGCAACGAATAATTATAGCTTATGAGCTATATTATCTTCTTTTAATGGCAAGTAAATTTAAAGAGAAATATGTACCTATGTATTTGTCGATAGTAGCTATCGGTTATTCATTGTTTGTTTCACTGTATGCAGTTTGAATTTAGAGGTACACAACAAAACATTGGTTTTCATCAGTCTATTTCTTTTGTACTACTTATAAAAAAATAATTTTTAAGTTGTTTATTATGCAATGTGAAAAAGAATTGTCAACTTTTGAGAGATAAGATATAATCAACTTATGAGATGGTGGGATGACACAAACTGAATTTGGCCGCAGACTAAATCGTTCGCAAAATGGGGTATTGGAGACTATAAGGAGCTTCTTCTTCCTACATTGTTAGAAGAATAAATATAAAATGTGATTCTAGTCTTGTAAGGAACTTTGTGTAGCACTACAAATACGTCAGAACGCAAAAAAATCTTAATTAAAAAAGCGGCACATTAAAGATAGGCTCAATTTGCAAAAAAGTGTGTTTATTGCGGTGAATTGTCACATAAGTCTCAGTAATGAAAAGAAATTTGATTAAATGGACTTGATGGATTCAATTACTACTCGAACGATCTAGGAAAGGAAAGAAAAGTTTTTTCTCACCGTGCATTGGGCGGCATTTAGAGAAGGTGCCAAAAGTGAGATGTGCGAATGAATACCCCTAAATATTTTACAGTAGCGCCTTCTAGCTTTTATCATTTTGCAAAGACGATTACATCATATTCCAACATTCAACATGAATACGACCGCACCAGAAATGCAAAACAAGATAGAATTAAAACGCCGAATTGTAGAAGCTTGGGAGATGATGTGTTGAATAAATTAATTGAAAGTCTACCACGTAGGCTACTGGAAGTTATTAAAAACAACGGTAAAAGTACCTCTTGCTAAATTACCAAAGAAAGAAATATATAACGTATATTTATTCACAATTGTAATACCTTTTGTTTTTAAAAAATTAGCATTTTTTTATTGATTGTATTTAAAAGTTAATAAAGCGTTTCTAAAGTACATTTGCTGTAAGAAATTATTATTATATTTCGTTACTATTAAGTGCTATCTAAATTTATAGGAGAATAACAAATAACCTATAATTATTCACAACACTATAAATATTAAACTTTCAAAGATTTGGTTGCTTGAAATGTTTGCTTTTGATAAAGTATGTTCTACAATTCCTAGAACGATCTGTTTTTTATTATTTTGAGTACTATAACAACAATAACATCAATACTATAAATTCTAATGTGTAGGGGTGTTAACAAACATTAGATGAGTCTATTTTTCTTTTTCCTTATGTTTTCTCGAGAATAAGGTAATGTAAAGGCGCGTCCACACTATGCCGTTGGCCGTTGGCACTGCCAGGTTGGCAAAGCCAACTGCTGGCCTCCCGTCTACATCTGAGTTGGCATTTAGTCGCACAATGTCTGCAGAGGAGGATTTACTTGTTGTTTCGGCTGCGTTGATAATAATTGAAAATTGTAAAAAAATACGCTGACGACGGTTTTGGGTGCGTCCAGGCCTGCAAATAGAGCACAATATGGAACTAGTGACTGGCACACCAGGTTCTTAATTTTCCTCTCCACTTCGTCTTTATCCACATCAAAGCTAACAGCAATTTCTAGTAAAGCGTCTAGTTTCTTATTCCTGGTTTTGTACTCTTTCATACGACAGCTCCACATAACAGGACGATCTCGGTATAGATTAATTAATTCAAACTCTTAGCGTTCGTCCACTCCATGATTGAATACGGCGCTGTCCGGACACAACTGAAGACACGCGGAGCCAGTGGTTGTCACGTCCTCACTCCTCGCTCTCATGGGCTTTCTTTGTAGTAGACCGACACTCGAGCGATTTTCGTTAGCACACCATTGGCTCGGCGGCACGTGCCAACGGCCTACCGCGGCATAGTGTGGACGCGCCTTAAGATTTGTACAATTTATGCATAAAGGTTTTTTATATTTTCAGAAAACAAAGAAGGAGAGAGGGTTAGGTATCTTTGCGACAACAAGCTGGCGATAAATAGACTGTCATCTCCGATAGATTTTCTGGTATCGCTTATAGAACGGTTTAACTCAAAGTTTGGTGTAATGAATTGAAGTGTGAGTACAGAAAGTTTTCACGAAATTATAGTTGGTAACTGAATCTATTAATATAAACTCCTTTATCCATATAGGGAACACTTAAATAAGAGAAATTTAAATATTTACCTTATTACGCCAACTAAAACATACAATCGACTGTCAAGTTTGAATTCTCTGAAAATTCATACACTTCATGTTGTTAATTTTAAAACAATACTTTCGTTTCTAATAATGTACCTTGTAATAATAATAATAAACATATAAAAATAGAAAAAATACTTATATAGTAGTGTCAAGTATACCAAAATAAACTTTTTTATAACATCTATTAAAATATTGTTTGTTACACATGATAATAATGACATTGCTACGATTAAGAATAAAAAATACTTTTGCGAATACAATCGTAAATGAGATTACAGTTTATTATCTAATGTGTAAAGGTTGATTTAAATTATAGGAATAAAACTTGTTAGATCAGCAATACACGTTTAATATCAACATAATATTGAAATTAACATAACAGTTTTTATTTTATCAACAATTATAACTGCATTCGGCTCATATAATACCGACACGTATTAAAAGAAATCACGTAACTAGGATCTTATGGTATCGCAAACATCTGGCTGGCCTTGCTAGAACAGGCAACATTATAAGTAATGTTAGATACGGTATCGACTACTGCTACTATGCCACCGTAATGTAAGCAGCTGTATATAAAACATTCACAATTCACAGTTATTTTCATACAAATTACAATAGTTAAATACTTTATATGTATGTAGTAAATGTCAACTAAGAGAAGTTTATCAATATAACATACTAAAAAAATGTGTAATAAACTTGTTACTTATTTGGAAAATCTTATTTTTCTAACATTTTTTCCACTTCCAGGTCAATTACAATACTCTAATTCGAATAAAGATCAAAAAAATAAGTACAAGAAGGTCATAAAAAGACATATATTATTCGGAAAATAGCATTTAAAAAAATTCACTTATTAACATGGAAATAATGATTAATAAGTGATTGATATTTTAAATAATACCGGCAAATATGTTTCAAGAGGAGTAGTGAATTTTATCATTGCAGTAATAAAGCAACTTGATTTGTCAAACCCTCACGTTTGGAATGTCATCGGGCCATTGGAATGTAAACAAACTTAGCAAAATCAGAACTGTTGATAGTGAGTCAAAATACAATTTACCGAATCTGGGCATTAGACATATGAAATTAAATAAGTATTCTATCGAATGTTTCGAATACATTAGGAAGATGTGTTCCCTCTCCTATTTTTTTCACCTCAGCAGTTAGAAAAATTTCAAATTGCTTTTAGAGAAAAGTGGGGAAACGTCCCAAAAATAATTTGTCTATTTGGTTCACTCCATGCTAATCCGTTTCAGGATTTATAACTCCTTTCCAATTACATAGTATAATATAATATACATATGCCAACAAAGAGGTGCACTGTGTTAAATGTTGTGAATTTTTGAAGATGAAAGTCGTTGATCAAAACAATTTGAGGGAATGTGTGCATAATATGCTTGGACAGTACCTACACAAAAATTTGTTCTGCATAATTTTCTATAGGAAAATGTCAGACGTAAAACGATTTATTCATTTTTTTTTTCGAGATACAGCAAAGGATTGCTGGCTGCTGCTGGAATTACCAAACCTGACAGAAAAATGATATTAAATAGAAATCAACAGGAAAAACTGAAAGACGCTGTAAAAACTCAAGTTTAGGGATAGAACAGAACTTTAGCACGAAGATTTCATGTTTCCTAAGAAATAATTCGTCTAAATTTAAAGAAACTGGGTGTGACATATCACAAACGTGCCATAGTTCCAAAATACAGTGAGAAACAATTGCGTGAAAAACCTGCCAAGTGTCGATTGCTGCCACGAAAGTTTATGGAGAACGGTGTTAATCATTGATGATAAAAAATATTTTGGATTTGGATGGAGTAAAGGTGAACAAAATAGGAGTTTTTAATCGGACAATATTCCGATGACCTCCGATAATATTTGATTTATTTCAAAAATAAGTTTGAATCAAAAGTCCTTGTCTGGAGTGCGATTTCTTTGAAAGGAATTTCACAATATTTTGTATTCAACATTCAAGGGCTGTTATTAAAAGTGAGACATATATATACATATCAGCAAATGTTTACCTTAAATTAATTATTATTATTATATTATTTTCTGGCTTGACAACGCAACTAGCCATTTGGTCAAAAAGACTATCAATTGGCTGATAGAAAATAATATCCCATTTGCTCCGAAGAAAGAAAATCCACCAAATATTCCAAAAGCTAGGCCAATGGAGTATTTTTGGAATTTATTGTGCCAAGAGGTATACAAGAAAGAATGGGAAACCAAAACCACCGACGAACTTATTTTGAAAATCAAAAAATCTCTGAAAAACTTGACCAAATCGTTGCCTAACAGATGCTTAAAAATTTTCGCAGTAAACTTTCTACTTTCCTTATATAAAAGCAAATAATTCATAAAAATAAAATGTTTGAACCATCCAATGTATTTATTTTAGAAATAAAAAAATTTTAAAAAGTGTTTTCGAATTTTCAAATTTGCGCATCTACTTTATTGACATGCATACATATAAACATAAAAAATAACATTATTACAAATCGGCAACACGGTTTCAGAAGTCGTT
>SMLS01067341.1:0-46903 GCA_004785975.1 Popillia japonica
AGCGGTAATCAGACAAGCCATATAGCTTAAGAGACTGTGGAAAACAGCACCATCAAAAAGAAATAGGTTGTTGAACAAAATGAAATATAATAAATATATACTACGTTAGAAAGTCAGACTATAGGTGTGGATAAAAACTGCCGGTAGATAGTTCTAACACAGCATTTTTATTACCAGCCATAGAGTTTGTGCATCATTCGATACCAGTTCTTGTAAAATTTTGTTTGAAAAGCGGAATTGCGCAACTTAAAAAAGTATGATTGTTCCATTCGGATAACTACGTAATACTTTTTAAGTATAACAATTTTTGAGCGGTTTAAAAAAAATCCCGTCTGTATAGTGCAGAGAAATTAGATCTTCCAACTTTTTCTTTGTTAAATTTAAGTAGTTTCTTATATCTCTAGATGTCAAGCCAAATCATCATCATCATTTCCTCCAATCTATGAAATTCTATTAAATATAAACCATAAAATAGTAACACTATTTAATCAGTACAATTGTGGATTCTGGAAGTAGTCCAATTGAGGAACTAAGACAGTAGGTGTGTCAACTTTGCAAGTGAGTATTTGAAACACAATATATCCAATAATATTGTGAATCTTATAGTTCTACCTGACGCCTTGATATTAAATTACAGAAGCTTAAAACTATATCTATCGACATATGTACATACAGTGTAAGATAGTTAGCGTAATAAGCGTTTAACGCCGCATAGCACAACATTCGGCACTCATACTCTAAAATAAATTATGACAACGGGGCCACCTGCTGTTGCTTAGCGGAGATTAAAATTTCAAAAGATTTTGTGAGTTAAATAGCCCATTTGGGGATTCTTATGTTTACAGCCTTCCTCTATATGCAGTCCAATTCAATTTTTTTCTCATATCCTGTTCTTTTTCGCCGAAACTTGCTTTAATTTTCTGGCAGCATCGCCAAATTCGTTACGGGTATTATGATCTAAAATCTATCTTTCAAGTGTACGTCTGCAAGGTTTGTAAACAAATTCAAAAAATGAACAAAATTGAATATTGTGGTTGTTCTTTCATGTGTCTTCCCTCTATAAATATGATAGATACAAATACGTAATTTTACGTTCGTTTAACAAGATAACGAAAAGCTAATTTTGTTAAAAGCAAATCATAAAGAATGTCCTATCACCTGCGGCCGCTTTAACCAAACACCTTGATTTAGTAGTCGTAGTAGTAGCAGTCTAGTACTAACATATGTTACACAACTTTATAAATATGCGTAAATGATGCAAATGATCTTACTTCATTCTGACATCATATTCGCACCAAACATACCAGAAGAAATAAAAGCATTAACCTAGTAAATAACTATCACTTTTCGTCTAAGAACGCTGATGATAAAATCTTGTTACATATTTAACAAATGCGGGTAAAATAGTTACATATATATTGGTGAAGAACATGATCATCTTAATTACCATTATGTAATTTTCCCTGGCAATCCGTGTATGAATCCGTTCATTAAAAAATGCAACTAGGTACAATAAATTTTAATAACTGACTACCATTCTAGCGGTTAGCCCAACGATGATATATAACGGTGGAACAGACAACACCTCGTAACACCACAAACAGCACAGTTGCCTTGTTAATTTTATTCACACGGTCATACATTGTGCGCTTGTGGGATGGTCCGCGAATTCCTTGATTAAATTTTATTCCGCTATAAACAACTAGCACACATAGATACACACGCGAACGCTACGTCAGTTTTCGGATGAAATAAAAAAAAATTTCACTGTCGGAAATTTATATGCACGTCCGTTTCTGTGTTGTAGAATTCAATTACTTCAGGTTCGGTGGTTCAGTTATCTGACATTTGCATTGGAGTGTGGTACTTTTTTTCAGGCACGTCGGTCGTCCCAATTTTCCAATTATGCCATCCCTTCTTTATTGTCAACGTAACTTTGCTGATGTATTTAACGATTTCTTTTTGATTTATAGTTTATGGGTGCCAATAAAGGCTTTATGTGATTACGAACTTTAATTGAGGCTGAATTAAAAGTGCTCTGACGGATATGCAATTTCATTGATTTTATGATAAGCTGTCTTTTTTATGTAAATTTTCTTTACATTCTTGTTCTTAATTCCAACTATTTTAAAATGCCTCCATAAAATAGCCAACGTCCTTTATTGAAATTATTGGAGTGAAATGATTTCATATTGTATTTAAACATCAGTGTATGTATTTAAATAAGTAGGCAGATCTTTAATAAAGAAACCAAAGAACAACTGTTAGGTCAACATTTCTAAGGCAACTTGATGGACTGGTGATATTAAGGATGGTTGGTGGAATATATTGACTCTTCAAATCCAAAAACTTAGAATTAAAGTAGAAATAGTGCCACCTTGGCGTAGTATTGACGTTTTGGAGGTTTTGACAGTATTTTTTGCATGGATAATTCGTTTCTTCTAACATCTTTCATCAGAAGCTATAATATTAACCATATACCTATCGTTATCCTGCTAGTGGTTACCAAACCTTTCTATTTAAAACAGTCTTTTTTTCAAAAGCTCTTCCCATGAGCTTTAATTGCTGTGACGGCAGAACACCACAATTATCGCCACATGTTCCCTTCTGAAAAGTATGTAGTGATTCAAAAATAAAAATTCTTCATATACAGGGTTACTTATCGACATGATTTGTTATAACGTTTCTATATTTCTTAAATCTAAGTTCTAAAAATAACTAATTAACAATTATTTATGCTCTTCATTTCCATCATAATGCGCAAGTAATTCTACGTTAATCCTACTTACGGTGCCTCAAAAAACTGATAAGGCATTTGCTGCTTTTTCAAATGTAAACCCCCATTTCTTATAGCAGAATTAGAAAGAGCAGACTTTTTTACATTCGACTATGTAAGCGGTGGTTGGTGATTACATAAGCAAAAAAAGGAAAATTATCGTGTCTAAATTAAATGTTCGACTTTTTTGACGTACTCGTGCTTTCAAATCAAATTCGCTGATCCAATTACATATACGAGGGTCATTTTTAAAGTAAGAACCATTTTTAAATGGAGTAACAGCCACTCTATTTATGAACATAAATTGTATCAACAACTGAAGTATGAACATATTTTTACTTTTCTACATAGTCACCAAGAATATCTAAGCATTTGTTAAGTCGTGGGACTAGCTTTTGGATCCCCTCACCATAGAATTCTGTCATCTGAGCATTTAACCAGTTAGTAACAGTTTCTTTCAACACGTCATCATTCTCTCCACCAAGATATTCTTTGGTTTAGGAAAAACATGAAAGTCTGATGATGCCAGGTCGGGGCTGTAGGGGGGATGGTCCAGTAGTTCCCATCGAAATTTGTCCAGTTGCATCTTTGTCATTTCTACAGTGTGAGGCCGAGCGTTGGCAGGAAGTCAATCAGAAGAACACCCATGTCCGATCCCAAAAACCGTGGCCATGATTTTCCGTGTTGAAGGTTCTTGTTTGAATTTTCGTGGTTTTGTTGGTGAATTTGAGTGATGCCATTCACTGGATTGACGTTTAGTCTCTCGAGTGTAGTACGTTCACCACCGGTAACAATATGATTCAAGAACTCATGACCACTTCTATCGTAGCCCTCCAAACAAAGAATATGCCAAACGCTTCTTGTTGTGTTCTTCTGCAACATTTTTGGCATCCATCTCGCACAATTTTTTTTGTAATGAAGTTTGTCGGAAAGAATGTGATAAACAACCGATCTTGAAACTTGTGGAAATTTCCTCTGAAGCTCGCCAATCGTAAACCGCCGGTTTTAGCGAATTTCCTCCTCAACTTTTTTTTCAAGTCTTCATCAATGACAGTTGGTCGCCTAGATCGTTCTTCAACAAAAACATTTGTTCTTCCTTCATTGAAAAGCCTACACCATTTACGCACATTACTGTCATTCATTACGCCTTCACCATAAACTTCAACAAGCTGCCGGTAAATTTCGGCGGGACGAACTGGTTTTGCGTTTCAAAACCGAATAACCGAGCGCACTTCACAATCGGCGGGTTTATTAATTGACATGGCGACAAACAAAGCAGTATTACGATAGAACCAACAATGGCAAAGACATGAAAGCAACTGACTGCGTGGTTGGAGACTGGGCAAGGTGACTGACCTTGAGCGGGTGTCACTTGACAGCCTGCGCGGTTGCTATGCGCAAATGGTTCTTACTTTTAAAATGAGCCTTGTACATACTTTGGTTTTTGAATATCGCCGCAAGAAATAATCGAATGAAATTAAATTGGGCGATCTGGGTGGCCACTGAAGCGTTCGCTTTCTGGCTATGCTACTTCATTCAAATAAACGCGAAGAAGTAAAGCGTAGTGTGACGATGCACCACCTTGTTAAAAAAAGGAGCGCTCAGGAACTGCACAGGTTTTCCTAAATTCGCATAGAAAGCTATTAGAGTGGAAATGAGTTCTGTTTGCAGACAGTTCTCCTCTCGCACCGTTAATAGTGTATTCAAAGAACTAAGGACTTCAAAACCCTTCCGTCAACTGTATTGCACCACACCTTCACTTTTTGAGGATTTTACGTACGACATTCCGTGAACTAATGAGGGTTTAGGATACCCAATAATGACGAGAAAAAATTATTCACTTGACAAGATTACCGTTACTATTAGGTAATTGTTGTATTTGCTCACAAATTTTCGCCGATGTAACCACCATCCATCTTTACGCTGTTCTATGTAAAAGAATGTGTTTGCTGTTTCTAGTTCGCCCATAAATATGTGAGTTTCTTTAAAGAAAACCGTCATGACGTTATATCTGTTTTCTTTTGAGGCACCCGTATATTTTATTTTAACATTAAAAAGCTAAAAACCAAAACCGGCGTGTTCAAGGATTTGCTTGATAACTCATCTTTTAATTGTTGTAGAATGCCCAGATTTTGGCCTGTATAACGTGCGAATACTACCGCCCTGGAAAAAAAAACGTTCAAGTTCACAGTACAACAACTTTATTATGCAGAAGTGCATTGACTGTAATGTGATATAGTGCAATTAAATGAAACGCCGTGATCCCGTGCGGGGTTTCTTTTTGCCTTATGAACATGAAATATAACCCATAAATTGGCAGTTGCTATACACTTAATTAATTGCTATGTATTGCAATAGTCGCCGTTAAGCAGACATAATTTATTACGATCTATCTATGTACTTCTTACAATGCCAAAACTTTCATGCAGTTTATAACGATCTAATTTTTATATGGAAAATTTGTGAAGTTTTCTTCCACTTAAATTTAATGGAGTAAAACGTTTGTGAAGAGAAAACTTGACAGAAAACGCGAAATAAGCGAGCTTTTAACAGTTTTATTACTTACATACTCTTCTGAAGTTTTTTATAATGCCGTAATAGAAGCAGTCACTTATTATTGTATTCTGAACGTCGTAAATTCTTAATTAACTATCCACTTCGCTCTTTTGTTGGAAAAGCCGGCGATCAAGTTAATCATAAATGTCACACTTTGAAATACATAATTTATGGAAGCCAGTGATGCCTAATTGCCATTGTCCTTGCTCGGGTGACTTTTAGCTTCTAAAAGGTTTCCGAAGTCTAAATGTGTAATTGTGATTTGAACTTGTTTCATTAAAAATGTCGTTTTTGGGGCATTATTTCTTTAATACTAAGATTTAAAAGTTTTGTTGTAGTCCACAAGGTGAAATTCGTTTCTAGTAGTGTTTTTGAAATTTTGTTGATATAGATCAGTTTCTGAGATGTACACACTGTGTGACACTTTCTTTCTGTATGTAATGTAGGTAGTGTGAATCACCAAAGCTACCTCTAAAGCACGATAAAGCGTTAATTGCTACACTATATTAGATAGATATTATTTACCAACAAAATAACTTTTATTTTCAGTTCTCTATGGTTTATGTTTTGCCCGTTGTAAGATGTTTTCCCGTTAGATAGATTTATAGGAGACTTGCAATGCAGCATACATACATATGTATATGTACCTTCGAGATTAATCCTTTCAACTTTTTATTTTCAAAACAGCGATTAAAGACTTACGATATAAGAACTTAGAGATTTTCTCGCAAACAGCATTACTTTTGTTGGGTTTAAGTATGAGGAATTTTTAGATTATCTTTAATAAAAAGTATCGTTATTGTTTTTATTGAACGAAATAATACTAGTCTCAATACTTGAAATGTCATTTATTCGATCATAATATATATCTAATTTTCCAAAATTTTGACATTTTGATTTCAAGGATCACTAAATTTTAGTCGGGAAATTTTATACACTCTGATAATTGCCAACGCGTTTGGACAGCAATCCTGTCATTATCAAGGCGATAATAAAACAGTGTTTGGTGTCCTGTCGATCATAGTGAATTAGTGTTCTACTTCGCCACTAAGAGATTCAGTAATTATTTGTAAAATCTAAATAACTACTATACTACTAATATACTAATAATAATAATACTACTAATAGTAGTCGGGCAACAAAAAAATGAAACCATCCCGAACCTCAGGCTGCCGAAGAAACATTGATTGAAGTATAGAAATCAAAAATAAGGCGAATAATGACATACACTGCTGTACCAACCCATAACAAATTATGCGAATAGTTAATGGAGAAATACTAGCTGGCAGAATTTGTAGCCAAGGTCTATGATAACACAGCAACATACAAGTCGTGGGAAAATAAATAAGCAAACGAAGAAAATGTTAAAAATAAACACGAAAACAGAATGAGCGTTTATGAGCTGATAAAAAGTGCCAAGGCAATCAAAACTCTGGGCATCTACATCTGAAGAGGAATACGATGTGTACAAAAGAAGAAGGTATTGTATATCTTGTCGGCGACCAATGAGATCTATTGTGAATAGCATTAACTTTTTTGCCCCAATTGATCTTCAAACTTTCGACCTTGAGGACGCGAGCAGTTCTAAGTGCCCCTGATCCTGGTAACAGTGGCCACAGAAATGCATATAATGTGTTCTGCTATTTCTATGCGTTCGAACCAAAATCGGTACATACATATCTCTAGTCATCCTGCCCATCTTCTTCATTCGATCCCTCAGTCGTGAGGAGTGAATAAATCCGTGATTGTGTTAAGGTCTCTTTTATTAGGACACAGCAAGGATTTAGCCATAGTGCTTGAAAAAGAAAATAAAAGAACGGCATAGTTTACACCCGAATGCTATATCGGAAAAAAAATTAAGGAGCCAGTGAGGCTTGGAAATGATTTATATTACCAATAAGTAGTAGTAGGTATCACCAGCACAAGGTGATAAACATCGTTTTTAACGATAATGCCACATTTACTTAGAATTCGCGCGTTTTCTACTGGTCGATGAAAGAGATTTTTTCTGAGAAAAGGTAAACCAAAAATATATTAACGAATGTAATCACATAGAACAGTGTTAAAAAACGGCAATAAATACAAGTTGAAGTAGTTTTACACAACTTACACTATACAGTTCACAAAAATAATTGTATTAGTACTCTCTTTTTTATTTTACATGGTTTATGTGGTAGAATTTCTGTTGTACTATTACTAGATTGATTAAATGTAAAGGCACACATTCTACTTGCAAAATTTTAGAGAACAAACTATTTTATTGTTTTTCAAAATATTCGCTTTATGGGCTTATACACTTTTTTCAACACTGAAACTTGTATCTCAGAAACATAGTTTTCAAAGGCTTCGACTGCTTCTTGAGCCGTTGAAAATCTCTGTCCGCGCATTTTTTGTTTCACAGTTGCGAACAAAAAGAAATCATTCGAAACAAATTAGGTGAATATGGACAATGAGACATTAGTTCAACATATGTATTTCTCTTTCTAATAGTGACTTGTTATTGTCGTGATGAAGAATATTGCGACGTTTTTGGTTTGTCTTCCTGATTTCGATTATAACTTTTAACCAAAAAAAAAACTGTATGCCATTCAGCGTTAACAGTTCTTCGATCATCTAAAGGAATTATTGCGATGTGTCCTATATAGCTGAAGAAACAAGCGATCATTTTCTTAGAAGTGCTCCTTGCACTAACAACTTTTATGGGGTTGGGTTTGTTTTGGAACACCCATACAGTACGTAGATTACATCCATGTGACGATGTTGAATACGGATTTTGCGGTTTCTACGTCGAATATAATGCATTTTTGTGGAATTAGATTTTTTTACAATAGTAAAAAAATTATCCAACGAAAACCTTCCCAAATAATCTCTATTAATTTACAAACTCACGGTCTTAAAGCTGTTATCGTCAACAAACTACTGACTCGATTTTGAAGCTATCGCGGATTTCTTATTGATAAATGTCAAGCTTTAAGAATATAGTAATTTCATATGTTAAAAGCACCATCTATTGATCCATTGCAAAAATATAAAAGGTGTCCTTCGTACAGATACCTCCAACCCTAGAAAACGATAAAAGGTTTATTTGGCATTTAGCATGATGGAAATAGGGTCGACCTTGAGTTATCGTATTCTCAGCCTACTCTAGGAATATGCTTTAAATAGCACGAATTCAGATAACCATCTGATTTAGCTTTACAATGGTATTATTGGAAGGATAGTGAAAAAATATCTTTTCAGATGAAGCATAATTAACAAGTGAAGTGCTTATTTTTGTTGTGAAAGCAACACATAACAAATTAGAAAGAAGCCATTTATAGTTAAGTAAAAGTTAACTGTTACATAGTGTGGTTTATAGCACGATGGCATCATGGAACATTCTTGGTCTACAATGACGTAGGAAATGAAATTTAAGTGGCTAGTAAAATATACCGGCTTATAGGTTTCAGCGGTGCTGTGACACCGCCTTTTCGACGTATTGCGAGAAAAGTTTGATGTAAATATAATTTGAAAAATTACAGGGATTACAACTGTCCAATTTCTCCATGTGTTAAGTTTTTCTATCTTATTTAAAACATTGCAAATACATATTCAGGAATAATTCGCTCATATCTACACATAATTTCTAATTATTAATAAAGAGACAATATCTGAGAAATATGTATGTTTGGCTGACAATGACAATGTGTAACATACAAATACTTTCTGAAATTTTACACGTATTATGCTTGCCATAAACGTGCCAACTTTTATGCGGGTATTTTTTTTCCAAATTAGCAGGTAAATATAAATCAATATCTTTGGACAAGTACGTGTCCTCCGATATCAATCCTTTTTGTTTGGTATGAGTTTATCTTTCTAGATTAGATAAGACTAATATTTATTAATAAACAAAATAAAATATTTGTGCCACAGGAACGTCATCAACAATTTACAATCGCACCGGATTAGGAGTAAATTAAGATCTATAATTTGCCATTTATAACAAATATCATAATAATAGTAATACCTATTCTTTGCATTAATAAGTGGATACCACTGAAACTTTTAGCCAGGTTCTACATATCGACTATATTTTACAAATTTTCTCGAAGCGTCTTATAGTATTGTTTTTCACGGTATTACTTATTCTGAATCTCCCAATACACGATTTACCCACATATCTCAGAATATAATGCTCTAAATGCTCGTTAGGTCATCCATTCATTAATATTTATTGCATTACCTGAAAGCCCGGGCGTTTAGAATATGGTCATTCTTATACTACTGAAGCTTAGGGATACGAGCGGAATGTAAATGAAAACATAGCGATGCCGCAAGTAGTAGGATTTATATTCTCGTCGTAACATTATATTTAGATTTACAGTTTTTTATGCGTATAATATATAAAATAAAAGACGCTTAGTTGCCTTCTGGCACACTCGAATGTTAGATCGTATTTGTACAGTAAAAGACAAAAGTTTGATAAACCAGTTTTATATTCTCTTCACACAGGATTCTCTAATTTGTTTTAACTTAAATTGCTTTAAGATAAAAATAGTTACACTATCGACCATAAGTGAGGGATGACTGGTTTACCGGTATAATTATTCGCACTTTCGATCTATTTCACTTGCCGTAATAAAATGGAAACTGTCCTTTCTTCATGGAATACTTAAGAAAATTATAACGACATGTAAAAGAGACGCTATTAGTATAACGAAAAAGGTTACAGGTTTAAGATTACATTGATTTCTAAACGAAACAGACGCCTAACAGCTCCAGAAATTCGTTCCAGAAAACCATTACTACGGTCGCAACACCGTATGAAACGATTTGTATGGGCCAAACAGCATAAAGATTGGGACATGAATATGTGGTCAAAGGTGCTATGAACGGACGAAAGCAAATTGGAAGTATTCGGTACTAATCGACGCACTCTCGTTAGAAGAAGAACTGCTGAAAGGAAGCTGCTGGAATGTGTTGCATCAACTGTTAGGCATGGAGCTGTGCTAATTTGGGGTTCATTTTCGTTTAATGGCGTCGGGGATCTGTATCGAATTGACGAAATGTTGAAAAAAGAAAATTATCCAGACATGTTGGAGCACCACGCTATTTCTTCGGGAATAAGATTAATTGGTGAGGGGTTTTACTTGCAGCAGGACAATGATCCCAAGCATACATCCCAACTTTGTAAAGATTATTTGCAAGCGAAGGAAGGAGAAGGTGTCTTCATAAATTTGGGTTGGCCGCCGCAATCGCCCGACATTAATCCCATCGCGTTGTTGTGGGATGAGTTAGGCAGAAATGTACGACTGTCCAACATCCCAGAAGCTACTCTGGGAGCAATTACTAAATGCCTGGCAAACTATGCCAGTAGATATCCTCCAAAAACTAGTTTCACTATTGCCAAATATTTGCAAAAAAAAACATACAGTTTAAAAGCAGTTACTTTCAAGAATAATAAAATAATAAATATTATTCCGTTCTATGTTTTTATTATAAGTATTCTTGTATTTTATAAGAAACAAATGTTTGTTTTATAAAATTGTTTCCGCACTGATCCCTCATTTTTGGGCGATAGTGTATGTATTTCGAAAAGTGACTCTTTAACTATAACTAAATGTTTTAACTCTAGCGGTTTATTCAAGGTAATTCGTATCACGGAGGGACGTGCTGTCTCGAGCATAACATAACTGTTGACAGTAGATTAGGTAAACGTTATCGGAGAGTTACGGGATATTTGCAAAAATATTGCACAATTAATCTATGTCAAGATACACGCGTTGGTTAATTGACGGATACTTTTTATGGCATACACAATTGCCGTTACTTATGTATATTCGATATATTTTTTATATATGTACTCCATAGATTGTCTAAAAATAGGCGATGATAATATCTAAATAACCGATTCCGACATCCAATTAATGCCAATAACGCTTGATCAGTGTAGGTTACTCGGCATTATACACACACACTTAAACATTGAGTTTATACTTAAATCAAACTACAAATGTGATGTGTAAAGTACAACTCCCTTAGGATTTCGGTTTACAAATTGTATATTTGTCGAAAAATTCTAGTTTGTATTGCTTTCGGTTAGGGAAAGTAAATCCTTAACAAGGGGAACGTCGTGAGAGTTTAGGAACCCTTGAGAATTACGTATAAGTGAGGGATGAGGAAAATTAGGTTTTCTAAAACTCTCGTGGAAAATTCAGTCTTGCTAATGGCGACCACTCCTTACAATTTAATAATAACTTTTTATGGCAACGTCCGTGAAAATTTCTGCAGGTTGGATTCGCTAGTTTATTTGTGGATACAGGAGTTAAGATGCAATAAATTTCAACACGATGGGTATCTCCATACTCCCTCCTGTGATTTAGTATTTTCAAGAATATTTCATAAAAATCACATAGAATCTTGTAATCCGAATTGCTTCAGATAAGTTTGCCCATAGATAAGGCGACTAATCCGTGCAAGATATACCGTGATTGTGTAAGAATTAATAACTTAGGTGTATGAATCTCTAAAATTGTGTACGAACAATATTTGCACAGATAAAAAAAAATGAGCGAGATAGACAAGTCTTATGTATGATACTTTCAACGGTTTACAACTCGTTTACAGATTTCTGTAGTTTGCAGAGTGTAAACATGAAATTCAAAAACTATTTACACAGTAGCTAAAATGTGCGTTTGCACACGTGTATTTTGATAATTTTAAGATTTAAATAAATAAAATTGCGTTTAGTAGTCTGCCTTCATCCCAATCCACAAACAGGGATCCACACAAAATTGCGAAAATTATGAAACGATATCCGTAATATCACATGCGAGCAAATTTCTACTTAGGATAATTGAAGACTCCAAAAAAAGCAAGAGGGACAAGAGATCAATATAATATCTGAACATAATCGCCGACTGATCCGAACAGAATTTAATGATGATCGCGAAAACCCAGTGTTACTAAGTACAGTGCGGCAGCGCCTAGCAAAGACGGGATGTTGTTGCTCGTAAACCGCTTCCACGCCCACAAAATCGTTGAAGACGGGTAGAATGGGCTAAAGACCATTAAAACTGGAACATTGAAATGTGGGATAAAGTATTATGGAGCAATGAGTCAAAGTTCCATGGCCTTGGTAACAAACGGCAAATTTTCGTGCAAAGAAAGGTAGCCGAGAGAATGCATCAAGAGTGTGTAGTGCCAACTGTAAAGCATGGAGGTGGCTCCTGGCTTGTGTGGGGATGCTTTTCGGTCCATGGTGTTGGTGATTTGTACCAAATTAACGAAATCTTAAAAAAGAAGGCTATAAGACAATATTAGGAAAGCATGCGATACCTTCTGGACAACGATTAATTGAAGACCATTTCTACCTGCAACAGAACAACGACTCCAAGCACACGTCCAAACTATGCAGAGACTTACTGTAACAAAAAGTAGTAGAAGGAATTTTGGTAGACATGGTTTGGCCTCCGCAATCCCTCGATATTAATCCTATAGAGCTATTATTGGATGAATTGGATCGCAAAGCTAGAGAACGTTCTCCGCAATCCCAGAAACAGTTCTGGGAAGAACTATTACGCAATATTTCACCTTGCATGCTTTTTTTCGAAATACTACTTTGAGCAACGTTACAGTTTAGTTAGGGTAAGTCGAGGAGAGTTGGACCAGTTGTTTTTGTTAAATTCAAAACTTTTTTATTTGCAATAATAAAATAAAAAGACCTATGTAGGTATATTGTCCATCTACATAGTCACATTAACACTGATGATTATAACTTGAATCAAACAAAAACGTCTAACAAACAAAAAGTATTAATATTGAAAACGAGTCACTTGTCCATCTCTCCTTAGCCGCTAGTAGATGGAACTTAGACGTTTTTGTTTAGTTTACGTTGTAATCATCTAAAGTATAACGACTATTGCATTTAGTTAAATACTATTATATATTTTAATTTATGCAAGTTAAACATGTAGTCACATCTGTGACTTATAGTTTATAATAGGACTGATGAAAAATCCGAATCTTCATGTGCTTGCTCTGTTTTCTCAGAATTTTTTTTTTGCTTCTTTTGTTGTAACTTGGTGGTGGATTCTTGTTAGCCTGCCTCTTCTTAATGCTGGGAATATTTGAGGCTGAGTTCAGAATACTTGCAACATTTCTTCCGCGGTTTCTACAACATTTACTACTGGTACAGGAGAAACTTGTGTGTAGTAATTTTCCGGTAGTAGTAATTTTATTTGACCCACCACGTATCGGCGTATCCGTACTCCCTTGTGCATTCATGTCCTGTGATGGAGTTCCGCATCTAAAACTTTCTGGAACATTTTCAGTGACTGTGGGTGGCTGCACAGAAAAGCTAAGTTGAAGGTTTCCATTCGAAGTTCCTGATGTGGTTGGTTGTGTCAAATTGGCAAGACTTTCTACTGGTGTCGTTCTATTTAGTTTCTCAACTGCTTCATTACTTAAGAATGCACAATCTGGAATTTCCCTCGGATTAAAAGGTGCTATACCAGTAGCCCGAATTGCTGAAACCGCATTTCGCACTGTGACTGCCTTGTTCCATGAAGTACTCAACTATTTTACCAAATTGCGTTCTGTTGAGCTTGCGTGTGGGGGTTGCTTTAATAAAAATATTGCATTCTGAGTAATAGAAGACGATTTGAAAAATGCCCGATCGAGTGCCTGCAAGTAATGGGTGATATGACTTGGGAGACACAAAATAATAATAATATCGTGTTCTTCACCAAACTCTAACATTACCATAGATTGTGTGTGGGAGATGTGACCGTCCAGAACTAAAAGCTTTTTCCAGACATTTTTCGAGGAACGAAATATTTCAGTATTTACATATGCAGATTTTTGAGACATCCTAATTGACTAACCAGGTGGTATAGTTATCATCAGCAAATTCTTCCTTTTTATTTCTGCCTCTGAAAATGCAGTAGGGAGTTCGAAATACTTTACTACTGCATTACAGCAGGCTTTTACGCTAATTGTTTCTCCTTTCTGGCCAGAAGTAATTACGGACACGCTTTTCCAACCTTTTTCAGCACTTGATCACTTATCCAGGTTTGTTGTTTAGCTGCAGCTCAGTTTCGTGTATGTTGTATACGTTCCTAGGTATATTAAGTAGATCGTTCGCTACAGGAGTTCGTTCAAGAAGCTCAAAGGAATTAGATACAATTTTTTTGACATTCCCTTCGAACGAGCAAAAACGCTCTTTCAGCTTTTCGTACTGATACGTCAGGTTGACGTCTTAAAAATGATTTTAGCTAAACGTAACCTGCTTTACCATTTGCTTGTTTCAATATATGGTACAGTTAATTACACAAAAAAATAAGGCATTTTCTGTCATATATCATAGTGATCTCTCACTTTCTGTCGGTAGTGTAGATACCACTATCTCTAGATAAACATCAAATAAACAGTTTTATAACAATTCTCGACACAGTTGACACCACATCACTATTACGTAAAGATGGTGTGAAATTTACCACCCAATGATTTTACTGCTTGCTATCATTTTACACCTACAATTTTCTATACTGCATAAGGTTTCACACCTAATGGTTCTTAAGTTCGAAAACATCCACCCGAGTACTACTATTAATCTTACTTTTGCTTAATTGGCTAACGGCCTTATTAACTCTTCCGCCCTTTTCTCGTAGACACCTTCTTTAATGCCTATAAACTTCCCTCAACCGATTCCTCCGTTCTTATCCAGTACAAGATCTAATTTAATTATCACGGCAGCACAATTTTTCATTGCTAATAAATACGTACAATAATATATTCGAGTGTTGCAATATATTTAGCTGAAGCCTACTATAATGCTTATTATCTGTCTTAGTTACTCAGCAATCTGACCTTCAAGTTTTATTTGTTTCTGCTTGGCCTTTGTTTGTGCAATCAATATTTTGTCATTGAGTACTTATGCTTAAATAAGTGGATTCAACTTCAATTACTGATAGTGTAATTTTTACTACTATATATTTCACATTATGTTTTGTTTAGCGTAATACATTGGCATATTGTTACAAAATATTTCTGAACACTAGAATTAGAAAATCTCGCCAAATAACAGGAATTAAACAATACAATGAGGCGTGATCACAAATTATGAAATTTACATTTACAATTACAACACTAGACCCGCTTAACAGCTAACAGTTCTGTGTTTCGTCGCAATAAATTACATTACATATCTCATATTATATTCATACTTGAGCTGTCGAATTAAAAAGTGATATAATATCTCTCTAACATTTTCTTTTTATCCTGACAAATACCCAACATTGAAACAAGGAAATCATCAAGGAAGAAAAACACCGAATTAATCATCCTCGTCTACAGATATTCTTTCTCTTTATCCCGACGGATTATAATCTAGGTTTCTTCGGTTTTTTAAGAGCCATCGCGTCTCTCCACTTGATAATTTATTCTCCTCGAAAATGATTTATATTCAGTGTCTAGAAGCTGCTTCATCTGAAACCGTACCGGAAAAAGGGATCTTCTCTATGCGATGGGACTTATCTATTGTAAGTCGAAGTGTCCTCCAGATAAATTCCTGCTTTAGTAGCAAACTCCCGAGGCAAATACGAAAAGAACAAATAATAGTCGATAATGACACATACGACGTTTGGAGATCGTTCCACCCTCGCTTTGTAGAATACTCAATTAGCTACTTGTTTCGTATACACATTCATTCCTATTCAGCTGTGAATATTTAGTATTTACAAAGCCGTCTGCTATTACATTGCAGTACAGAAGTTCTAGTGAATAGAAATATAGCCTCTGGTTTTCGGCTTGTCGGATACTTTACTCCGATTGTGTTCAGAGATAATGTATCCTGGACATGGACATTTCCATCGGTCTTATGAATTTTTTTGCTTCCAAATTTGAAGACATGTTTTATCTACAGTTTCTCTCAATAACAATATGTAAAATGCATGGATACATCATATGTTTGTATGACAATTTAAAACAGAATGTGAAGAAAGAGTGTCTGCTACCAATTGTTAGCACTTGTACTTAATTGGGACTATGCAGAGGACAATATAGTAATTCGATATTTTACTGCTCACTCAATTGTTTCTCTGTATGCAAACTCGCATTTTCATGATGCATGATGATACAACACTTTTTGGTTCTTGTAGTTCCAGTTTGTCATGCAAATTCGCGTGGATTGATGTTTTTGAAATACCAATAAGATGACTTAATTTCACGATATGTCACATATGTATCTATGTACACACATAAAAATCTGGAGTTAATTCTAACACCTTTTCAACACTTTTTCGGTGTTCCCTCGCGTCCATCCTCTTCTGGTGTTATAATTAATGGAGTTAGAATAAAAAGTGTTAGTAGTACAATCAGAAGTGATAACAAGATTGTCCCTGCGGTAGTTGCTTATATCTTTTAAAGTGTTAGTCTCTCTAACAAAATGCTTACGCAGGAATTAAGAAAATGCAATCTAACCAAATCTAACTCTTTTAGAATAACATTTTCATTTTTTCGGATAGACTTCGGTGTTGGGTTTCTCCAAAGCAGAAGTTTCTTTTTTTACATTTGGATGTATTCTATCTCCTGATCTATGAATTATGTAGTAATGGATATGTTATTGTCTTTATGGTGTTAAATGGGTGTTTAACTTATCTTTATTAGACAACAATTCTATCACTTTTTTTAACTCCAGGTTTTAGATGTAATTTAATGGGGAAAAGAAAACAAATCACTTTTTCGGGTAAAGGCGGCTACACACGTAGCGATCAATCGTAACGATTTATCTGTACAAACAGAACTGTACAGATTTATCGAACGTGTAGTTGATAAATCGTTGCAGATATTTAGGTTTACACAGTCCATCGTTGGAAGTTCATTTCTATTCAATAAATCTGCGTCGATTGCATTTGCACAGTTTTATCGTAATGTGTGTAGTGCAACCGGCAAGTCAGTCAATCGCAGGTCTCAGGAATAATATAACTGAGAGCTTGTGGTGATATTATTGTAGTATTTCATATCCTCGTGAGACCGGCCCGTTGCTAAATATCTCAATGTTGCCGATAACTCCTTCTGAGGAGTTATAGATTGTCTCATTACAGTGTCCTGTTTTTTTTATAAAAGGAATAACCAATGCTGAAAACTTTAAATATGTTTCCTCATCCATCCTTAATAATTATGTCAATCTTTGAGTGCGAACCATAACTCATTTATTAAATTTATGTGTGAATAATTCTTCCTTTTTTAAAGCCAATCTTTACTCCACACACAACGTGACTTATACACATAACTAACCCCAAAACATGTTTCTACTGCACGTACCCTGGGCCTAATAAGTTCGTGGACACGGCAGGTAGGCAACACTTGCCGAAGCTATTGCTGCCCTTCTCCAACCTCTTCGCATGTACATTTAGGATGTGAAAGATATTAAGCTTCAGCAAGGGTTGCCTATCTGCCGTGTCCACGAACTTATTAGACCTAGTGTACATACAACGAAACAAAAATCGACATGGATATCCGTATCGTGTGGTGGCACCCCCTGCATTCGATTTCACTGTACAGTTTCAAATCGCCACGATTTATCGTAACGTGCGTAGCCTTAATTATCTCTATTTTAACACCAACTGAAAGGATAAGAATTTCTCCCAGATATTTTTATATGTGTATGTTCTTTTACCAGGCTCTGCAGAGCCTGATAAAATGCATCTTGCGATTGTTGGATGTATATACGTTGTAAAGAGTTATTACACGAAAATTTTCTCGGCCCAATTTCATTTTTCGGGGAACTAGTAAACTTCAAAAGTATAGTATCACCATTTTCTAGACAAATCTCATTAGGTTTACAGGCGTTCTTGTACATCGTATGAATTACAAGTCGCTATTGGGATATAACTAAGAGATTTACACTACCAGCAGCTTGGAGGTTTAACAAAATCACAGTAGATGTCTAGTAGGATGGAATATTAGATGTGTTAATAGACACTGTGTATAATTGAATTTTAAAAAGCACTAAAATATATCAAACCCAACTGTTTCTAAGTTCTGATAAAATTGGGATTGTAGCCCAGATTTACATGCTCTTC
This sequence comes from Popillia japonica, assembly GCA_004785975.1. Taxonomy (NCBI): domain Eukaryota; kingdom Metazoa; phylum Arthropoda; class Insecta; order Coleoptera; family Scarabaeidae; genus Popillia; species Popillia japonica. The sequence continues at coordinate 18,400 of SMLS01067341.1, forward strand.
CATAATATCAACCTTTTCTTTTATATTTTTGTTTTTTGGGGTTAATTTTAGCGCAATGAAAAAGTTTTTCTTAGCTTTATTATCAACTCAATTTGACAATTCGAAGCTGTTCCTGTCAAAAAGAGAAATAACTTTGTTTTAAGATTTAGTGCGTTCAAAATGAGAATTTGCAGATCTAACACATAACAAATGAAGACTGGCAAAGTTAAATATGCAATAATTCTTTAATAGGTTAACGACTACGAATATGAATAACTTTGGAACGCACTTCTACGATTTGGGATTATAAATTTGTGTATATTCTCTTATAGTGTACGCACAATTTTGTATAAATACAATCATTTTATATTAAAAAACTCCCAGTAGAAAAGTAGAGAATCAGAAGGATTAGCGAAATCGCATTGCTGGACGTAACTCAATTACAAACGACCCTGCCGTGTTTGAGAGAGCAGCAGCCAATTACGAGAAGATTGCTTGTATCCAGCTTGGAGGAAGTCATTTTGAACATTTATTGTAGATTGAGCAACTTTGCATGTACTTTTTGATAATAAAATCTTCTTACTGTCACAAATTTTGTTCGCCCTGTATCTTCGGAACAAAGGGGTTTTTAAGAAATCATTAGGGAACAAAATATTCTTAGAATAGACCAAGGAATAATGCCTTGAATTTTTGCCGCATATTTACGTAACACCCTGTGTATTTAATATACTTCATGTTTATTTCGACAAAAAGGTATTTACCGAAAATAAGTATCAAAATAGTCAATCATCAATCAAATTCTCATATACAGGTAAATTTCAGTAACTCCAAACACCACAATTTTTAAATTAATTCGGGGCACGTGTTTCGACGACGTGGGAATCATCATTATCAACCGAATACCAAACGCTCTCATTATATACAGGGTGTCCGCGATATACAAAGCATGCTTTTAAGGGATGATAGCTACAACGATTTAGAAACAAAACATATAATACACCTTGGGTATATCTGTAAGCGTAAACGAGAAAAAAAATTATTTCTCATATCGCAAACTTCGACGCATACTGTACAGCGCCAGCTGATTAGTACCCAACGATTACAGGCGTGTGTTCTTGCAAATGGGCAACACATCGAGCCTTTCCTGTAATACATTTTCTCCTGTCTCTCAAAAACGTCTTTTTAGGACCAGCAATTTATCACAAATAAAAGAAAAGAACTAAATTTTGTAGTAGCCTTTGCGAAAGAGCTTAAAGCGCCATAACATAATTGCACTATTATTAGATATACAACTTAAATTTTCATTTGTCGATCGAAAGCTGCTATTAAACACGCCCTTTTTACTCTAACTTCAAGATAACATCGATTTTATTATCATAACATTATTAAAAAAAAACTCAAAGATATGTACCTCTTTCCTATTGATCGGATATTTTTAAAACGTATGGCCATTGACTTCGTACGATACAATGGTCGAATGTAGTTCAAGGTCGTATTAACATATGATATTTGGCTGTATCTGCCGCTTCTATTGCAAACGTGTACAGTATGGGGAAAGAGAAATGACACCACGCTTCAATTTCAAAGTATTAAATAATTCGTTTTCATCGTTGTTTTCAGTTATTTTCAACTCTAAATTTTTGATATGGTTTTTTGGTTATTTAAGAAGCCATATGGATGAGTTTTCTTGTACAGTTCGACCAAATAAGATTTTTTAGAAATATTTTTTTTCTCGTTTACGCTTACAGATAGACCCAAGGTGTATTATATGTATTTGTTTCTAAATCGTTGTAGCTATCATCCCTTAAAAGGATGCTTTGTATATCGCGAACACCCTGTATATTGACAAATGACAATCTCAATCACAAACGCTTTGTATTCAACCCGAGGAGACAAACGATAGAATGCAAAGCTTTTCGTAAAAAGCTCATGAGAACAAAAAGTGAATACCTAATATTTAAACTTGAGAGTTTTTAGTTTTTGGTAGGTAACATTTTGTAATTCAATATTCCTCAAGTTACAATTAAAAAAGGTAAAGCTCAATTTCTCTTGAGAATATACTTATTGGTTGGCCGCTTCGCTACTCATAAATGAATTTTAAAAAAACTCCGAATGATATGGCATTAAGAAAGAATTCCATTTCCAAATTTTGCTGTACTAAACATCGTTTTGTACAAAAAAAAAAAAAAATTAGTTGAATATAGTAAAATGATATTTTATTCTATTAAAACCAATAAAATATTTTATTTGATAAGGAATCGTCATTTTTTAAATGTAATTTTTAACGGTAATCGAATTTATTTCGTTAAAATATTTACATCATTTTTCGTCAATATTTCCAATACATACGCTGCAAAATGTACTACGTCAATTGACGTATAAAATATTAAATTAGAAGAGAATTTCGTGTAAATACATACCATTTACCGTCCATTACAAGGAAATCAATAGGTTTAAATTGAACGGCCATACTCTAGAGACGTCACACATGTAGTAATTGTGTGAACACATACTCATTTTGTAACAGCAATGCACTCACCTGAGTAATGCGCATTGTATTCATGTGGGTCCTACACGTGTTTAGCAGTCAAGCATCAATTCGGATAAACTGGCCGTTAGCACGTTGAAATATCTCTTTGAATTACTTTCGCTTTGCTTCACTAATTATTTTTTCGTTCGAAGAATAATACATACGGTATTATTGTACGCAGTCGAAAAGTTACAAAGCGTTGTTTTCTTCAATAAATCATTGTTAATGTGTTCTAAACGAGTTAAAATGTACACACACTCACGCAACGCCAGACCCTGTTTTTTCCGCGTAAAACCGTAAAAGTTCTAAAAATGAAGCATGAAAAGGCAAAGCTTTCGTTAGCATTTTCGAACACAACAGCAGAATTTACAAACGTTCCTAATAATCCGTGTAAATGAGCGGCTTTTTCGTTGAATAGTTACCTACTTTTTCTCATGTGTAAGCATATACCTACGTTTGTGAGTATATTGCGGTTTAAAAAAGTTTCGAGGGTCCCCTTGAAATATGAATTATTTGACAGAATGTAATTACTTACTCCGCGCAGGATATAGCTAGACGACAAAAACTGGCGCCCTTGGATGGACGGAACGGGTATCTGGACGTGGTTCGTCAACCGAGATGAATTATTATTAACTTCTCTGGTTAAATATTTCATTAAAGCAAAAACTTCACATTATGCATAAGAGAACGTGAATTTGTTATTAATTTTATGCGTGTCTGAAGTTTAGGGCTAAGCTTAATGGAGATGTATATTGCTTTATATGTAGATTAAAGCACATCTGACAGTACAGTTTTTGTAAGACAGATAATCTTGTTCTATTTTTTTTGTGCTTTTATTAGTACAACAGTTGCACGCACCACACAAACAAGTTACAGGATTTGTTATATTTTATGGCTGGTTTCATAGCCAAGTTGTTAGACATTTTAACTAAAATCGATTCTAAGATATCTTTGTGTAGTATATGTTTCATGATTCCTACTTTCTCTCGTTTTTTCGCAATTTCAGTGACATTTTCTGCTACAGTAAGGAACATGTATTCTTCTTTTAAAATCTAACTTGCTAAAAGATAAAAATGATGATACCGTAATTAGCAGATTGCAGCTGATGAAGAACAAATAAATGGCAAGCAAGTCGTGGATCACAGTGCCAATGGTCTGTCAACTGATTTAGCAAAATCCTTCGACATTTTTCTAGGTGCAAATCAAGATATCTTAATATTTGAAGTATGCGCTAATCGTTTTTAGAACTTTTAAAATTATTCTTCGATAAAGAGACAAGATCCAAAAAAGAAGAAGAACGCCCTGCCAAATAGGCAGAAGATAACACTCTGGATCTCTGTTGTCTAGAGGAATTTATTGACACATTCTTTTTATTACATTATCACACACTTCCTTAGATACACATATAGTGGTGATCTGATGAAGATAAAAGACCACAGCTAATGAAAGTCTCCAAACTAGTTCATTAACATATACCATGGCTTACATGCTGTCATCCAGGGCCAATGATAGTTTGGCTAATCAATACAGAAGAAACGGTTTGAGAATAAGGCCGTATATCCAAAAATTGAAAAGATCCACTAGGCTATCTACGTCGATTTTATTCGAGAAATTTTTATTTTCAATGAGATAATACCCGCCCATATAGTGGAGCTTACTTGCTATATAACTTCCAATCCCACTGCATTCCTACGAATTTAACAAGAAAATTGAGACTACAGAAATCCTGCACCAAAACGTTATACCGCGACAACATAAGAAAACATTTCCCGTCTCTGAAGGATCGTTTACAAATGGAGCACATTAACGAAACCTACCCCGTCCCCTCGAAAATCTGGCCATTAACATTAATATTTGTGTATGGATGAATTCTTGTTGGTGTCTAAAGCTGGCCAACTATGATTAAAATAAAAACTAGGGTTTCTAGTAAGAAATTAAAAAAAGTTGTTACCGATCACTAAAATAATGGAAATTGTTCAACGCTAATACGCTTTACTAGGAACCCTATTTTTTTAAGTCATCGTTGGTAAAAACTGGAAATACCTTTTTATTTTATCACTGTATCACTGTGTGAGCTAAATGCGCACCGAGAACTTTATAGTAATGATAAATTTAATATGAAATTCAATCTGGAATCACATCATAAATCAACGTACAATATTTCAATTAAACCGACAAATTCCGAAAATGAAATACCCGGCTCTTGTCCTGCAGAGATATTTCGATAATACCTGCAAGTGACAACTGACACTACATTAACATATGACGTATGTACTACATCATACATTATCAATGCCACAATTATTAATCGGATGTACCTATCTATTGAAAATGTGTTATATATATTTTCATTATTCTGAGAATTAGTTACATTGTGGAAACGAGTCTGATATTACCTCTAAATCTCCATTGCTGTAGAGAATCCGATAATACTGAAGCCCATAAAATTTCAATATTCTATGAGATACATTCCGATTTTGGGGTTATTAAATGAATGTTTAACCATTGTTTCAATTTTAATCCTCCAGATCTGTAAGTATAGATAAAACAGCTATTGTATGGTCAAGTTGTAAAACATAGGTTTGCCTTTTGTTCAAAAAAATAGTTACTTGATTTGTAAGTGTGCTAATTCTTTTAGTTTTACCTTCAGATACTTGACAATACTTTAGACTACAAAATAATCATGAAATATATGGGATTTGTCAGCACATTTCATAAAAAAAAATCCCGGAGAGAGTCAGAATATGTAATATAACCAACATGCACCCTCCTCAAATACTGTCACGAATCGAATATTGAAATCACACTACAATTTCGCAGCATACGAGATGTAAATTTCGAATATCTTCTTCGATATGTATGTATTTTGCCACATTTGTGATAACCAGACTTACACTAAAAGCTGTGTAAATACAAGTCGTTGCATTTGTACTGTTGATATGTACTTATCTTGGATGTCAGAGATCTGCAGAGAACTGCAGATTGCTGGAATATGTAATGCGATTGTATGTCGTATTTCCTTTACCGAATATCAATATTTACGAACGGGATTATTCAAATATCTACAACATGAAAGGTGATACGTTTATATTGGAATTGAGCGCCCGTGATAATTTAAAATTCTCTATAGAGTTTAGTACCAAACGGTAACCATCAAATTCTATGAATATAAAAAATGACCGTTGGTGGAAATTGGTTGAATGTGATGTTATACAGGGTTGCCCACTTGGCCTTCGTTCGTAAACAGTACGTTTACTATTGATTTTAACGGACAGAATACATGTTTGTAGAATACATGTTTTTCAATGTATACCACTTCTCACAAGACAGCCCAAACAAATGTATCTTTTTGAATCGAAAATGTTAATCTTTAATCTATATCTTTAAATGTAAAGTTTTTCCTAAGCTAACTAATGAAAAGAGGAAAGGGGCTTCATATGAAAACTAGACTGCGAAAGCTGAAGAAAGTAGAAGTTTGACACTTTATTTAATAAATTATGCTATATGAACCTGAACACAATTTTTTCTTCATTTTAGGTCTTTAAAAGCGTATTTCTCCACAATAGTTACGTTTGAAACCACTGAACTTACAAACTAAATGAACTGTTTAGCCAAAAGCTAATGAGCTAGATGAGGTGACAATTAAACCATTGCTAATAAGTATATGCAATAACTCTCTCGTCTACTATAGTAGTAACTACTATTTAGAATTCCATAAATTCCGTTAAATAAAAGGTCCTTGAGTGCTACATATTTCTGTTATTGTAATATATTGGTATGTATAAATATGTACATTTTACATATTACATATTACTATAATATTGAACTTTCATTCAATCCAATTATTACTCTGTTTACATTTTCCTACTAATCAATATCAGTCATTTATGGCGGTGTTCCCCAACGATGATAAAAAAAAGAATCACGTAAAGAATATTGAGGATAACACTGGGAATAGTAATAAGATTTTGCTTCTTCAAAGTGGGCGTGTAGAAGAAAAGTTCAGTCAGCACTGCGCGTTTAATTCGATGTAACTAAATTAAAACACCATACATATCTTTAAACTAAAAATATAGATTACTGACACTGAAAAGTATTTTATAATTTAATAAGTCTCATTTATCAAGAAGTTTCAAGCTAACAAAATTAAGGATTTTACAACATAGTTGGGATACGCTGGTGTGGTAAATGATAGCTGCCTAAGTCAAAATTCCAAAATTGTTTATTCATTTTAGATTTGTGGAAGGTCTAAGCTAATTGTCTATCTAACTAGTTATTTATTTTAGTGCTGAATTGTTTGAATTGTAAAAACCTTACCGTAAAGGATTTCTATAAGTAGTAATACATATAACAAAAAAGATACAAATCAATTTCTCGTGACACAATAGCTGCACATAAACTAACATTGGATTTTAGTATTGACGTCAATCAAACTTATAAAACGTAATTTTATCCGAAAAATTAAAAATTATTTGTTTATATTTGAATCAAGGAATGTACGATGTATGTACATACTTTTTTTTAATTCTAATTTCTTGTTTTTTTAGAATTTTAATGTTTTTTTTGTTCCAGGTATGTATTGTGGGATTCCCGTTTTCCATTCATTCAAGTAATACCAGAAGAATTTTTTAGCAGGTGAACAGTGCCAATGTATTTTACGAACATGAGCATAAGCATAACTTGCAAATTCAGATATCATATTGTGCATATCTTACAATTGAGCTCATAGATTTTTGAGATTTCTAATATTTAATACATATTCAGTGACATTAGACGTGTTCGTTTTTTGGCAATGTGATAGTTTTAGGTTTAGGAATTATTGAAAATGTTCTTTCAATTGAATCATTGTAATTGAGTGAATCCGTAGATTAACTTTAATATTCTTATCTTCACCAATTTTTGCATATCTCTGCATATATCCGTTATTCATATCTTTATATCCCTGTTATTGACACATAAACAGTTTATTTTCAATATCTCTTCTGTGCTTTTGTCCGAATTAAAATTACGTGGCACTACAAATTGTAAATTACAAAAGTTTGTGTTTAAACTAGACATGCAATGAATATTCGGCTACTATTCGGTATTCCGCCTATTCGGCTACTTTTATCCTATTCGGCCGAATATCGAATAGGTATCTAGGTACTATTCGGCCGTATGCCGAATAGTTTTAAGTTAGATGTTTTGTTGTAGTCAGGTAATTGATAATATAAAAATATATTTATTTTATAATAATCTTATTTTCCTGATATTTTTTCCACTTCTAGGTCAATTACAACAGTCTAATTGGAATAAAGATCAAATTTATTCGAATTAGAGTGTTGTAATTAAAAATACATATACATACTAATTTTATAATAATATATTTTTCTGGTAATCATTTTTCTTCATAAAGTACTATAAGTACATAAACAACTTCCGTATTATAAAAATTTACATAAAACGATCAAATAAATGTCTATGCACTTGAATTACGTAATGAACATTTAGAAGTGGAAAATTATGATTCAGAAAGACTAATTTCTCTACATTTTCAGGTAGTAGTTTACTCCTTTTCTCTCGTTCATGCGGCAGCCGAATACTTTTGCCTAATATTCGGCTATTCGGCGATGAAGTCCGCAGAATATTCGGTATTCGGCCGAATATACATATACTATTCGTTGGAAGTCTACTTTAAACTGATTAGCCTTTACTACAATAAGAAGTCGACTAAGGGAGAATTTTAAGTTATAGAAATTTAATGAATAATTTTAAAAAATAGCAAATAATTCGAGAATAATTTGCTCGTGTGCACAGAATTTTTTAGTTGCTTCGGCGTCCGAAATTATCATCCGAGAATCCCATCTGTCACAGGTATTATAAATCGAGAAATACTACTGCTGATAAAGACGCATTGCCCTCGTAAGGCTTATCGTTCACTTCCTCGGTGCCTTCCTCAATCAGCGTAAAACCTGGTCTGATGGAAAATCAATATTGTTTACTAATGTATGTTAATACCATACTGATACCCAGGCAGAACTTAAATTAAAAAATCCAGCGCTGCTCTCACATGGGAACCGCTGTGTTCGCTACATTTAGATGTAAATTTAATTAGAGCGGCCCTGCAACAAGGACAATGTGATTAATTCTAATAAAGCAATCTGTCGTCTTCCGTAATGAGCTTGATCAAATTATGCTTTCGTACGTCTTTTAATTTATCAAACGCTAAATTAATAAATTGTATGCTGTCGACTCTTTTGTTAAATTAAGAATTTAATTGTAGTCATGAATGATTCTTACCGTAATATTATATAGCACATAAAACTAATAATGGACATACATATAAGTATGTATAAAGGTTTGCATCGCTCTCTAGGTATTCTCCCTTGTTTTACTTAATGGATAGACCCCATTTTACTGAAAGTGTCATGTTACTTACCGTTATACCTTTCCACCGAAATTCGATATTTTACTAAAAATAGCATTAGGTAAAGGTTTCGATTTCGTTTTCTCCTGTTTATTTAAATCTTATATATAAATGTACCCATCTTTAAACTAGTGTATTCTTTGTCTATTTGAATTATTATTGCATCTGCGTTTTTCAACATTGAGAATGCGGCACAGATCTCACAATCAGTCACAGCAAATATAGTACCACGGCTAACATCTATTACAATATTTTTCCTGACAAATTTTGACTATCCTGATTTGTCACACGATAACATTTTATTTTAAAATACCGACAAAAAGTTACTCGATATTTTGAAAAAAAAATGTGAATATAATTTCATTAGGTTTGTATAGGCAAGAGCGCTAAACTTGACATATTCTATTTGTGTATCCTTTTTTAATTTTTATGCCTGAGAAAACAAAATAAAATTTTATTATGCTGCTTTTATTGTGCTGACAGTGCTTGTTCAGCGATTAGTCATCTTGTTCTTTCAATAATTACTTGTATTGTGTTGATTTCTAGTTACTTCTAAAAGGGCTCCTTTTTGACTAGCTTCAAAATCTTCTGCAAAATATGTTTTAGAGGCCTCCATAGCAACTCCCAACTGTTGGGTTTTGTTATGTGGTACGTCTGCTGAACTAAAGTTAGAAGTTTGTCGTCACGAATTTTTCAACATTTTTCACACAAAAAATTTTTTCGCCCAATTAATTATTTGCATTTTATGGTACTTGCTGTACAGAATGCTACTGAATCAACATGACTTACTAACAATCGAGCTTTGCTTTATTATCAACAATTTCTTACTATTCCAAAGCCAATAAATCTGTTCAAAACTACTGAAATTGTAGAAAGATTCTTCAAACTTTCTTGACTTATTTCAAAAAGGACTTCAAAACTGACGAAAAACATTCACCATTGACAGGTAAATGATATGCATTGATCAGATTTGATTTACGCTATAGTCACCATAGTCACTATGGATATAGTTGGAGGTTCCGTGCAAAATGTCACAAAAATTAAAATTTTTGATTCTCAAAATTTTTGTTGCAGAATAAGATTAGCTATCGTTCGATTACCAAATGACCAAAATCCAACACGTTGAAATTAATTCTGTGCCATCTTTAATTGACATACAGCGTCTGAACTTTGAAAAATAGTAAAACGCTGACAATGCTAAAGCTTTAGTAGTACGTTTTTAAAAGAAGTTGTGGCACTGTCAGTGTTTCACCACTTCCCAAATTGTCTGAAGTCTCTTGCTATATGTAACAATAAGCGCGCTTACATGTCTACAAAAAAATTGATTTTGTGAGATATACATATCTACGCCTGTTAAGAAAAGAAAAAGAATAGAAGACATCACAAAAAAGAAAACAACGCAGCTATCCCAGATACAGAAACACTAGTATTCAATATATCCGCATTACATGCCACATTAGACAGTCACCACACAAAATTAAATTAAATCGAATTTAATTTGACATATTTGGTAAAAGCTTTCCCATTTATGGATAAATTTTCTACATTTGTAGAGCAATTTTTTTTTTTCAAAAGCACCAAAAAAACATTCTGGACATATTTCTACGAGTTCTTACTTTTCCCGGCAATTTTTATATTAGGCAGTAATCCAACTATCTTCGATATATAAAAAGTGGGAATTGAACCATTTATGACTCGAAAATGTATCCATACACAAATTTCCTGCAATTTTCAAGTTTTCCGAAAAATTAAAAGGTGATCAAACGAGACTTAGTTTGCGACAAAAATTTAGAGGTTCGAAAAAACTGTTCCTTAATGAATATCTGAATAAAATGTACAACAGATCATCAAATTATAATACTATTATGAACACTTCTAATTTATTTAAATATTTATTACTAAGTATGAAACCAAATTCACGATTTTTTCGGGTCACCAATAATTTTACACATTTATATAACTGAGATGCCATAGACAGTCCGAGCAACAAAGATTGAAACGTTTTGGTTCTATATTTGTTTCTAATTCTATCAAAACTATCTTCTAATTAGACCTTCACCCATAATGCATTTGAATTTGCTGTCAAGTAGTGTATTAGCCTGTCATTTTGTCTGTTTATATTTATGTTATAGGTTATGTTGATTATTCCTACGCCTATCTTTCTTGCTCGCATGGTACAACCATATACAAGAATATAAAATTTGCAAATATAAATCGATATACTTAATATATTACATGAAAGCTTGGGTATTTAAGAATTTAGGCAATATAATAGCCGGAAAATTGGTATTAGTATTAATGCTAGCTAGCGCATTGATAGGAACTATCGAATTCAAACTACGGCATATACATATTTAGTACGTAATCTGGCCACACCTGCGTTTTTATCCATCATGGTAGATCCAAATCACCATTTAAATTATTTTTTATACTTCGAAAATTACTACATATGTATTCACTAGAAATTTTGTAATCTTACTATAATTCATTTATGCCCGGTTTCTGAAACGTCAGGCAGCAGTTATCTGCTCAGTATCTGGCGATTTAACAAAGACAGTTTTTGTTAAATTGCCAGATACCAAACAGATAACTGCTGTTTGACGTTTCAGAAACCGGGCATTAGTGATATACATTTGTCGGTATGCTATTAGATTATTTAGCACAAACACAAACTCACATGTATCAGCTAGAAACAAAATTGGCTTGGAATTCGATATCGATATTTCGTTATTACACGACGACGGGCTCCGACTCGTTGATGAAAAACCCCGGGGATAATGATTCAGCTCCGCGAAGTGATACATTAAAATTTCAATAAAATAACTACGAACACGTCGGCAACTGGTTTAAAATTACAGCCACTGAAATTGATATTGTCCGAAGAATTTATTTCCACCATAAACGGCGAGGAATTTATTACTACTATGTTAAATTGTGTTTACTAGAAGTCAGTAAAGAGGTTGCTTTGCTTTTAGAAAAGTCCGAAGTGATGTTTTAATGTTCTTCTATTTTGTAGCCTTACCAATTAGAAGAAATCTAATTAAAGCATGTTATTAATGACATATCTTCTTGCTTCACCATATCATCAATAATTGGTACAATGCAATAATAAAAATCGATCCAGAAGCAAATTAATAATATAAACTACAATATTTCATCTACAAGAAGCTTTATTAAATACATGTGTTACACAAGTTAATTTAAGAAAATAGTTTCATTTATTACTTATAGGTGAGTGAAATACTACATTTAGTTTGCGAATATGACATAACTTTAATTCAGATTATATGAGTTCAAATTAAACAAATAGATAGGCTTGTTTATCTTAATCAAACTAAAGCACTTTAGTGACCTTAAATTTTGGCAAAGATCTTACTGTTTTTCTGAAGTCATTGACTTCACAGCAATAACCGCAGCCACTGCTAACATTACACCGGTTCCAAGTCACCCATGTACATTGGTGACTTATGTCACGACAAATTGTAGTGGTCTCGGCAAAGTATGGATCATTTCCGCCAATGAGAGCAATACCCGTCTGATTTGCCCGATTATATAAGACTTTCCATAATAGTCTTGGAACTGGAACTTTGCCGTTTGACAGATACAAATAAATACGTTCGTGAGTAAATTCATGAGGTAGCGATTGTACTTGGTACGTTCCAGTATACACTTCCAAATCGAATTGTTTGCTAGAAGCATAATCTCTAACACTTCGTTCTATTGCTAACCAATTGCCATTATTAAACACCTGCCACTGTGGTACAGCGTTTGCATAATAGAACGTTAACGTTTGTTGTGCGCCGTATATAAAATCAGCTTTTGGAGCAAGATGGCCTTTTGCCAAATATTTTTGGTGTGCTCGTGAAATATATTTTTCACTACTTTTCGATAAACCTACTAATGAATTCAAAACACTTTGTGTGGTTGCAGATTTATACAATTCTATTATATTCAAATCGTCAAAACCTTCTCCCTTCATCCAATGAACTCTACTAACATTTTTCTGAGACGCATTTATTCTTTTGCTGAGTTTATGTACTGTGTAAAAAGTAGTTTTAAGTACATCGTCGAAACATATTAAAATATGTCTAATAAACCTGTTAGGTAGTTGATAACCAATTTCGATTTCCCGGCGACCTGAGCCACAATAGTTACCGGTAAAACGTATAGTACCTTCAGCAGACTTAGTGCATTTAAATGCGCTAAATGGATATATTGACCGGTTTACTGTAAATGCATCGTTAGAGCATTTTACCGATATTACACTTTGTGGAGATCTAGTTTTGTTTAAAAGCAAACTATTTCCTGGACATGCTAGTTCTACAATGCTGTTTTCTGGAAATCTAATTATGCCGTCATTATCAGGCAGGTAAAAGCTATCCATATCATTTCCATTTCCTGGTTTGAGAATTAGCACCTGAGGATCTGAAATATCGTCTTTGACGTGGACTTTGCATCCTAAAATTAAAAAAAAATATTTTAATTATTCGTTACGAATTTGATATAATAACAAATGTATGTAAGTAGAAAATATTGATTAAATATATTTCATTTAAGTACGATTATGAAACCACCAATGTTTGTCTCTGAACTGTAAGTTTTATGTGTGGATGCAGAGCTGCTATTTTACACCATGCTAGATTCATACTTTTTCTATACTATTTTCTAGAAACTAGAAAAAATAGTCAGAAAAAGTATCATGCAAAGGCCACTTTACACCAAACTATACTAGATGCTATACTATTTTAAAAACTAGATCCGGTCCTATTTTTCTTTCTAAATTGATACTAGAACATGCGCAGAAGTGCTTTTGGCAGATTGGCCAACATCGGAAAATAAATATTATATATATTATATATCTGCCAAAAGTGCTTCTGCGCATGTTCTAGTATCAATTTAGAAACAAAAATAGGACAGGGTCTAGCTTTTAAAATAGTATAGCATCTAGTATAGTTTGGTGTAAAGTGGCCTTGACATGATACTTTTTCTCACTATTTTTCTAGTTTCTAGATCGTATAAAGTGGACTTTTAGGCTGAGAATGTATTGCGCCTACTACATATATTTCAGTATAAAATTCCGAAAAGTTTACTAAGAAAAAACAATAGCTTACTTGTTGAGCTACTATTCGCTGCTAATATACAATTAACAAGTCAAATATTTGTAACCAAGTAATTTTGTAACAGATCTATGGAAGCACATCTTCACAGCAATACCTACAGTGTAGGTGAAAAAGTTTATCTTACATTTCAACAAAAACATTCTTGATACAAAGCTCTGCATGACTTGTAAATTCATAATTAAGTACAAAATTTTGAAATCATTGTCTAGAATACAAGGAAAATCATGATTCGGAGTTAGAGTAAAATACGTTTAAACTAGAGTGGAGGTGCCTTTCAACGACCGATGGCATCACAGTAGTTTCAATATCTTCATTTCGAACTCATGCCTGAAGTTTCTTTCATTATTTTCAACACTTACAGAACTTTGAATTAATTTATTACATAACTGACAGTTGTTTTACTAGCATTTCTCTATTTATTGCAAACACACACTGATATAACATTTGACATTTATTGACAGTTAATAGATATTCCAAAATACTCTACCAAGAACGTGCGCATAATTTTTCGCTACTTAATTACAATTTCAATGAACATTTTGCTGTCCACTACAGGTTGAACATATTTTATTCTCACTCCAAATCATGATTTTCATGTACCCTGTATTCCACCAATTTTGTTAAATGTACTTAATTATGGATCCACAAGTCATGCAGAGATTTTTATCAAGAATATTTTTTTCTGTGAAATGTAAGATTTTCTTTAGAACATAATATTCTTAGTAGCAAGATTTTTCTTGTCTTGAAATAATAATAATAGTTGAATTGATAGGATGTTTTGAAGAAAAATGGTATCTGCTGTTGTTCAAGAAAAGAGAAACAAGCGACATATCTAACTATCGATCTTAACTTACTCTCCACTTTTTCCACAACATTTTTGTAAGTAAAGTTGATTATTTACTTCATTCATTTAATTTGTTTTTTCGCGGTTAGCATGGCTTTACACCCAATAAAGTTACGGATATAGCTGTGTGTTCAACTTTCTGAACGAAATTTATACGAATCTAGTCCACTCTCATCACTGTATTAGACTTGCAATAGACTTATTTCAATCTTAATCTTTTTAATCACAACAATCTATTATACATATGTACTTTTATATAATATATAGTTACAATTTTACAGAATACATGGCCTGGGATATAAAGTATAGAAATTAATAACTTCTCTCGATAAAGAAATATCTTAAACAGATATATCTTAAGCGTCAAATGACGTTCTACATTGTTGTCAAATATGTAAGTACAATAAAACAGAAATGGTATTTGAAAATACCAGTGAATGTCACACAACAGATTCGTTTTTAAAAAGAAAACTAAAACTGTATATTTTAATAATCCAGAAATCACTATCAAACCAGACTAATAACCTCTCTAAATCATTGTGCAAAATTTGTTATAATGCCTTAATGCAACTGAAAACATACCTGTAATTTTGAAACGCTGAGGACATTCTATAACTCACTTGTGTATGCATCATGCCATGATTGATTATATAAAATTTTGAGGTTCTTTGCTTTGTATACAGCTATAAGCAAGATTTTCCACTATCAACACATGTTTTTTATAGTGTAAATGAATCTTAATTAATAATTATTCTAATGCTTTCTTGTTTTTTTTTTGTAATTTATTGACATCAATATTATTATTATATTATTATTATTATTATTATTATTATTATATTATTATTATTATTATTATTATTATTATAGTAAATATAATGTATACCTAACGTACCTAGCTTTGAATATGTTGTAGGAGTAAAACATACGAGTGTTAACCATAGAATTCGGTAAAACCTGTAGCCCTTTGAATGAATCCTGTAACAAAGAAATTAGTATGTATATGTATTTTCATGACCCTTTTGTACTTCTCTTATTTTCCTGATATTTTTCCACTTGTAGGCCAATTACAACACTCTAATTCGAATAAAAATCAAATTTATTCCAAAACCTTTACAATATAATTTTTCGTTACAACTTCGTCACTATGGAATAAATTTGATCTTTATTCGAATTAGAGTGTTGTAATTGGCCTAGAAGTAGAAAAAATATCAGGAAAATAAGATAAGTAACAAAGAAACTGTATTAATTGTATTTTTAAGGTTATTAGATAATTTTTTTAATATACTTATTAGCAAAGTTCTCATTTCAATTACATCCCAATACACACAAAAACTATTATTCAACTGTTTTCTGCAAATGTTTAGCTGCTTGAAGAAGTATCTATTTCAAGAGTACTTACTTCTTTTCAGTTTCATTTAAAACTGTAGCTGTCCTTTCGTTAATTACAAAATAAACTGCTTCTTTCTTCTGTGTTCTTGTAAAATTACTTTTTTGCATATCTGGATGAAGTCGCATATTAAATATTCTAGTTTCTTCTTTTAGTATCAAAATGTGCAATAAACTCTACATAATAGTAATAAAGATACAATGCATGCATATACATAGGTACCATATACTTTACCTACTTCCTGCACTTCACCGTTAAGAAGAATATCGTACTCTCGAATGGCTACTGTTGAAATGTAGAATAAGATTATTTAAGAACAACACTCTTCACGACAACAATGAATGCTTTCTATTGCTTCATTTTGCACGACCTTGTTCCAAATTTCATTTCATTGTGGAAGAATGTTTCAGGCAAGTAGTTATTTATTTACGCGAAACGCGAAGCTAAAATTCATCTCTTGGGACGTAATAGACGAAGGAAAAATTCTATCATTTTTTATGAAGGAGGACAGTATTCAAATAATAATTTTGCAAGTGGTTTATTATGCACGCACATTCGCTCAAAAATCCTTGGTTTTGTTTTTAAAATGTATTCTAAATAAGACAGTCCAGCAGTTTGGAGTGTAGTACATATCGAATGCATACTATTCTAGTCAAATTGTTTCGTATACAAAAGCAGTCAAAACATATTCTGAAACATCGGTTTTGAAATATCAATCTTATTGCACATTTCCTTATAACTGTGAGCAATATGAAATATCGAATACATTAGCTTCATTAATGTTAGATGCGCCGCGTCTCTAGTTGTACAACTGCGTTAACATCCGTCGAAAACGTCAACATAACAATGCGCAAATCACCATAGTATATGACCCAGATAATTAGAATAAATACAGAAAGCATCTAGCGACCGTTGTTCCCTAGTCGCTAGTCCTCAGGGTGTCGTAAACTAGGTGAAAGCAGACATGAAAATGTCAGTTACTGAGGCACCACGGTTTTTTCGGAACTGTTGCAATTAAGCGTTACTGGTGGGAATAGTAAAGACACAAAGAATTGGAGACAGTTTATGATGTGCACTGTGAGCTAACGTAGTTAACAATGTGTTAATTATGAAGAAAGAACAGTTTAAATGCCGCCACAATAAATGTTTATTCCATATAAAGCAAAATAAACAAATAAAACTGTAAAATTGTGATTTATGCAAGCTCATACGACATGAGATTGTACATCAATTATTTTATGGACATCAATAGAATCAATGTTTTATTAGTCACCACATATAACACACCTGCATCTATACTACATCAGAATAATATAATGCAAACTGAATTAATGTTTAAATAAATTAGCAACAGAACCAGAATTTAAAACACTTTTCTGGAGAATTCTGGAAAAAAAACGAGAGAAGCGTGCCAAAGACTTTTGTCATTTTTAGTCTAATCGTACAACAGTTTGTATATCATATTTGAGATTATGATTTCTGTTATTTATTTTTCCAAAATATAGTTACCTCAAATTCAAACATGTTTAGTGGTAATGAGGAAACTGACAATAGACAATAAAATTGAATCGACAATAAGCAATCTTGACACCTCCACCACACTCTATTATTTGCCCTTCCATAAAGCGAAGGAGCGCTTCAGGAAAAGGAGAAGAAAGGAAAGGGGAGAAAGGAGCAGGTTAAAATATTGGGACAGCAACATAGTTCTAGCCTTGATTGTCTGTGCTGCATGCACTTCCACCTTATGCAATAGCAAGCCATTATTACTACTACGATTAGGTGCTCACTAATAGCGTTTTTCTTTGGGAGAACTAGTTCTGCACTAGCACTCAAGGTCAAATGTAGTGACGTAGACGCATCGTCACTCCTCCGTAAAAGTGTACTATTTTCCCATTAATATATTTTCCATTGGAAAACGTAGATACAATTCTTGCTCGGTGCTAGTGGTTGGTCGATAGTCGATAGGAACAGCCAGCACTGACTCAGTGCATTTTTAGGAAAATAGTAGTTTTACGTGGGCGTGACGATGCGTCTACATCACTATATTTGACCTTAAGTGCTAGTGCAGAACTAGTTCTCCCAGAGGAAAACGCTATAAGTTTTCGGCGAATCAAGGTTATCACACAGGTCATCCACAACTGCGATAATGCATCATTAGAGCGTGGATTCATGGCTATTTGCCTTGTCGCTGTTGTGTAGAAGACGGCGATCCTCACATTCCGCCACTATGGACCTTAGAGGCTTCCTTGCTGAGGTTGTGAGTTGGTTTATTCTTTAACGTTTGACTGATGTACACATATACTGCTCAACAATCACTAGAAAGCGATTTGGCCTGATAAATACATTCCAATAACTTATTCGCTCTCGAACCTCTTCAGCTAACCCTAGTGACCATTCATTGCTCACGCAACATTTTATCTTGTGATAAAAATGTAAACATTTGATGATTCTGGCAAGGCGCTGCCTCCACCACTTCGATAGTAATGGAGCAAAAATCGAAGATTTCGAAACGTTACAAACCAATCGATCAAGAATGTAACATAGAGTTGTAGATGTAATTGTTGTCATCTTCTTCTATGAGCATTTGAACATAAAATATTAAACATAATAACACTGGACACACGTTTATATTAGTTCTGTGACATTTAGCCAGAACCCAAGCTTCGTATTAGGAGTTTTTCTGGAGCATTCAAAGACCGAAAAATACTACCCGATTGTGTTCTTCCAAATATTAAATCAGGCAGACCTTCCGTACTTGTTTGGGGTTCCTTTTGTTACCCCGGGACAGAAGATCTGCGAAAGATTGAACAGACTATGGGGAAAGAAACCTATCCCCAAATATTGCAAAAAAATACATTCATGTCGTACATTGATTATATGTAATTTTGTCTTCATGTGAAGTAGTGCTCCGAAACACGCGGTAGAAATATACAGAAACTATTTAATGATATACAGCAAAGAATTACTCTGCAGTTAATGATATGGTCCAGATATTAACCCCACTGAACTGGTGTGGAATGAATTGGATAGAATAAACAACACAACCTGTCCTATGACCACAATAGATTTCTGGATAGTCTTGCAAAAACCACTCCTCACACAGCTTCAAAAAAAACTAGTAAATTAATGCCCAGAATTTTTCAAGTTGTTAAAGATTTTTTGAAGAACAGAAAATGTAATCATTTACTAGCACAATGACGAATAGCGTTTGTTTTTGGTTTTATATGTCGCAAATTCATTAGAAAATATGTAGGATTTTTATTTACTGATATGTGAAAAACAGCAAATAAGAATAAGGAAAGCGCCATCTTTCGTGAAACTGATACATGCAAAGATTGCTATCCAGTTACTTAAATAATATCGAAAAAGGTAGTTAATTATCAACGAACAAGAAGTAGGATATCCTTAACTGGCAAATTCCCACGATAGATGAAATTGAATGAGTCTAACGATAATCTAGAGATCTCGCTCGCTTATAATCACTCGCAATCAATAATCCTAGCACCGTCGAAGAAATTCGACTGTCTCTGAATAATCTGGGGTGTGAACAATTGTGCTTGTTCGCTGCTGTTTAACGGCTATTTTAATAGTTTATGTTCTATTTTAGCACAATATTTCCTGGGTCTGTCGTCTACTTTTATACAAGGTGAACTTATCAAATTATAATGTGCTCCCAAGAAATCTTGAAATGTAAACAAAACACGAACCATCATATAAACTTCACATCAATAGAGCAATTGACATGTTTTAGTTATTAGTCGTTAACGATGAGTAACAAACATGTTGTGGGTGGCCACTTGTTACAGTTACTGGAAATGCACTACTTGACGTTTATGCACCATAAATAATAGTATTTATTTATATCGGGTACTTACATATTACATCGCAGTTTTGTGTACAATTATATTGATATTACGCGATATACTAGCAATTCGCCAATTATATTGAATATAATAAACTATCCAGCGACACCCGTTGATTGCTCAGAACAAACTACTTCCAAACGCATATGTATGCTATCGTTGTTGTATACATACGTACTTATGTGTATCTAACCAAGCTGCGTACTAGATCTTTGGCAATATTAACTGGAAATCCCGTTTAATGACTACAGTAATTTATACAACGGCATTCCTTAATCTTCCGACAAAATTATGAACTATTTATTTTATAGTACATAGAGATAGTGATTCTAAAGTATTGGGGTAAATATACATCTTAATCCGAAAATTTTGACGAATCTGTAGGACCAAGATATTTTTGATTTCTAAACTTTCTCCTAAGTTAGAGTTTTAAGTGTATAGACGACTCTAAAAATGCACTAAACACCAAAATATTCGCTCCACTGACAGGAAGGAGAAGATTTTGACACTACTGTGCATGATTCTGAACTAGACGTCTTTATCTTTAAAATCTTGTTTTACGTACAAGATTGTACTGCCATGGCTGGTTGTGAAGGAACCAGAGGAGCGGTAATGGTGGCTGGTTGCACCATTTTTTTTTAAATACAATAGAACGATGTGAGTTACGATGATGTAATGTTGTAAGAAACCCTACCCATAACCAATACAGCATGGAATCCATTCATTACAAATTATCGATACGAACTTTTTTGGGGGCATAGATGAAGGGTTAGACTTTTTCCTTTAGTTCTTAATCTTTACACTTTACACATCTAAAGATCATCTGTTGTTGTAGCCTATTAGACTATAACTAACTATAAATTTTTGCTTTCAACTTTTGACTTCCCAGTATGTTCAATCATTCAAGTACACCTAGAGCGATTTGTATAAAATTCCTAAGTCTGTCCCTTGTCATATCATTTAAATTTTCAAAATTATGACAACTAACTAATGCTTTCTTGACTTGTTGATACATTTCTGGATTTATTTGCGGTCATTCTTCAGCAATTTTTGGCGTAATTGTGGTAAGGAGCCTGAACACGTAAGATATGCCCTACACTTAAGAAGGTGATGGCGATCTGATAGGCCTCCTCGGATCAATCCAACATTAACAAACCTCATGATCAAGAAATTGTCGTGCTCTGCCAGAATAATGTGCAGGCGTTCTGTCTTGCTGCAATACTGTCTCCTTCTCAAACGAATAGGAATCTTGCTCCAATTCTTCTATGATCAAAAGGATTGATTGTGTCACCCAGCATATTCAAATGCGTTCTTAAAAGATTTTTCCTTAAGACACCAGTCCATACACTAAATTTCTGTGGCCACTGTGTATATGTTTTTCTCGTGAAATGGGGGTTGGTATCACCCCAATATCTACAGTCGGAACGACTTACTTCACCATTTAATGAAAAAGCAGGGATTAATTCAAAAAAATTCTAACATCCTGTCAAAATCATCCTCATTCAATGTGTGTACTCTTAAAGGGATGAAGTTTGAACTTTGAACTTTTCAATAATTCTATGAATGAGCTTACTCGTGATGCAGGAGATACTGTCGTATTGACGTCACATTTTTCAGCGCTGCGACTTGATCTAAGACTTCGTCGTTGATCTCTTCGTTAGGTAAAACGCGTTGAAAATTTTGTTTGTAATGTACAGAGCCGGTTTCCGCAATTTTTTTGACTAATTCCAGTACGTATTTGAGTCGCACATTTGAACCTGTCTAACTGATTAATTTGCTTTGTAAAGTTCATATAATAATTGAAAAAAACTCTTTCTTTGCAAGGATCCCTTTCCAAAAATTCAAAATTTTGAAAGTTCTATCCTAGTTTGGATACATATACATATGTCAAAAACCACTGCGACAAATTGCTCTATATCGGAAAATAATTAAAAATTCTTTTTTTACAAAAAATAAACAAGAAATATTAATTTCCACAATAATTTTATTAACAGAATATTAAACGAACATGGACACAACAGTCCTAGTCATCATAACTTCCCTCAAATACCTATGCCCCTAAACCAGCCTTGTCAACTCAGCACCAATCCAACACCACTGTCAGTGGTCAGTTCCACATCCACACAAGTGCCCATGCACTCAACTAGTTAGTAGATACTGCCAATGCACTATCATTAAGTTAAAATATAAGTCCTCGATGAAAAAAATGCATCAATATTATAATAATAAATTTACCAATTCGGCAGGTATATACTTTCGCAGCTCGAACTCGGGTTCCTATCAACCGACTTGAACTGACAGATCTGCCACATATTCTCAGCCGTCTCCCTCTGATGCGATACAGAAACAAAAACTGAAGAGAAAAGACTCAAAATTACTTTAGATACCATAAATATCAGCACAACAATTGTAGCTACTTGCTTTTAATCGTGTTTTATTCGACAGGTTGCAAATAATTTTCTTTTTGCTTACTGATTTAAAAAGAAAAATGACTCCGAGATTCTTGATACTGTAACAAGAATTTTGAATGATGATAGCGGCTTCTGTACAGTCTACACCGATGAATGGTTTTAAATCGCAGGGTCGATATTAAAAGTTGCCCCTTTTTGATATGAAAATTTATAACTTTAGAAACGTTATATAAATCATAGTGGGTAAATAGTTATTCAAACCGCAAGAGCTAAATAAACTAGTTCTAGTCCTCTTAATATGAAAATGAAAATTTCTGTAATATTTGCTCAAGCTTACCAGCACAGTTGACACAGGGTATTAAAGGGACGGACCATTAATATGTAGTAAACCCAAAGGAAACTCAAACCTTGCGGCACAGTTTTCATTTTCTACATTTGTATCCACAAAGTTTCTTATCTGGATCGTAAATCATAATCTATCATGACATACTGTATCCCAAATTCTCAAATGTAGTATTTAATAGCATAATAAAAGAAAACTGGTCGTATATATTAAAGAACTTCAGCAATGAAAAACGATTTATTACGAAATAGTAGCTTACGTGCCAGAGATATCCATCCTTTTTAACTTTCAGCTCTCGAGTGAAACTTCCTTTGCTTATATTTATAGAATAACTTTTGAGTGACTGCATAACTTACAGACATAAAATATTATCTAGTAATTACAGATTATGAAAATCCAGTATATCCGATGTATAAGTTGTAAATATAAATTGAATGTAGGAAAATCAATTTCGAACGTAATTAACAGTAATGGGGGCAGATAATGGTTTTACCGAAAGCGGAACCATTGAAATTTCAGAAATATAATGCATTATGTTTTAACTCCATTATCCCATTTCAATATCAATTACTTGTTGATGTCGCTCTGACGTAGGGTAAACCTCGGCATACACATTTTGCGCGGAAATATGGTAATAACGGCGTCACGGTGGATTTTAGGCAATTTTAACAGAAATTGGTTTTGTAGGATTTTAGAATTCAGCATGCTGACCCACAATGATGTGCGTATCCTCCTATATTTTTGCTGACCTATTTATTACTACGCATACACTACCGTCCAAAATTATTTGCCCACCCTTATTAAAACGTAGTGTTGCGTGAAACACCAATACAAAAATGAAACTATTCTAATGGTTAAATACGTATCAATACGAAAAAATATCAACAAAATTCTGAATAGAAAATAAAAGAAAACAACACTCGTCTATGTGACCTCCTTTCCGCTGAATGATTTCTTGACACAATCTGGGAATTATTACGATTAATTTCGGCAATGTCATTGTATCCAAGCTGTTTGTAGTTGGTCCCACAATGATCTTGTAGATGTAGGAGCCGATTGTCGTATTTGTCGGTCGAGATGGTCCCATAAAAGCTCGATGGGATTGATGTATGGACTCCTTGCGGGCCATGTCATAATTATCAATCGCCCATCATATTCTATTTGAGTGAGGTAATCGCGGCATAATTTCGAAGTATGTTTCGTTATCCTGTTGAACCACAAAGTTTTCGCCGATTATGCGTATTCGCGATGGAATGGCGTGCTCCTCCAAAATTTGTTGCTCGCGCTCTTTCTTTAATATCTCCTCAATTCGCACTAAATCCCCTACAGTGGTCGCGGCAAAACACCTCCAAATCATGACCGAACCTCGCCCATGTTTAACTGTAGGCACTACACAGGACTCAGCTACTCGTTCTCAAGCTGATTTCCGAACAAATACCCTACTTCTCGAACCAAAAACCTCAAAATTGGATCACATCGGTCCACAACACACTTTTCCACTGTTCGATCGGTCACTCTTTATGTTCTCGTGGCCAATTTAACCGTTTAGTTGTATTTGGTTTGCGAAACAAGAGCTTTTTTTACAGCAATTCGTCCATGTAAACCAGCTTCTTTGGAACGTCTTTTAACCGTGGTCAGACAGAACTTTCTGGCGATTTACATTCGCTTCGGCGGCGATTTCGCACTACGCCACCATGACTTGCATTTTTATTGATTTTTGTTGTATTCTACACCGTTGCCATGTCACTTCCTATATACTTCACACACACTTCCTTATAGTTAATCATAATTATTGATAGATTTCTTAATGATAAGAGCAACAAAAAGATTTTTTGGAGAAAATATCGCTATAAATTGTCTCATATTTCACATCAAATCCTCTTTTGATGTTTGATTATTTGCTTTAATATAAAGTCTACAATGACTTGGCAACAACACTACATTTGGTTCTACCAGGAGGTTCGGAGGTGGCGCGCGCATCTTGCCCGAAATTTCAAATTTGAAAGAAACACCCGTGATGGACAAGGAACAGATAACATGGCTAATTTGTTTCCAGCATCCAAGCATGTTGTAGAACAACTGATGCAAATAAAAATTAAAATTGCAGATCAGATAAATCAGATAAATAATACTTGATTCACTTAATCTCACCGGTGCGGTGATGCAACTTTGAATGTACACAATAAGTGGGGCAGCGGCACAAAGAAATTTATCGGGCGGACTTGTTTATATGAGGAAATCAGATACAACAACATGTAATTCCTTTTGAAACACGGTACTTACTTACTTACATTGTTATTGTAATCGTATTTTTGGCAATAGTCCTCTAGCGATTTAATCTTTTACTTTATTTTTCTTCTTAATCATATTTTCATCACTGAATAGTCGTGACATCATCTCCATGTATATTGATTAATCGACTGCTTCTATCGCTGTGGGTTTCTCTCAGGATTCTTTGAAGAGCCCGTCCCGTAATCTCTTGAATCTGATCTGCCCATTGCGATGCTACTCTACCACTAGATCTTTCGCCTTCAAGCTTAACCTGGACAATCAGTCGATCCAAATTATCATATTCTCGCCGACTAATGTGTTCAATAATTTTCTTACTAAAACCTATAACTCCTAATTTTGTTCCAAAAATCCTGATTGAAAAAAATTATTCTAATGTCGGCAGTATTTATGATAAAAATTTTGTGGTTCAAGAATTTTTAACATAGGCTTCAAATATTATGTTTGGAAAAATATGACTCAAACATTTGTGATTCTAAATCTTGAAGATTAAAGATTTTTTTTGGGTAAATTATTACTCAAAACGAATCAAAATTGATTTCAAAATTTGAGG
This sequence comes from Popillia japonica, assembly GCA_004785975.1. NCBI lineage: Eukaryota > Metazoa > Arthropoda > Insecta > Coleoptera > Scarabaeidae > Popillia > Popillia japonica. Next base: position 44,125 of record SMLS01067341.1, read on the forward strand.
TACAAACTTTCTTCATTGAAATATTTTATAGGTCAAAATTTTATAATCGAGAGCCTGTATTTATGAAACTACCGACTCAAACATTTGCAGCTTAAATATTATAAGCTTGTCACAAAGACTAAAAATCATAAAAATAAATCTGACAATAGTCTACTTGATTGCTGCAAAATTTGATATAAATCTATTTGTTACAGCTGATGATAATATTTCAGCTTCAATATTTTATATTTAAAAGAATTGTCATTCAAATATTCGTGGTCCAAACCTTTCTGCCTCCAAAGATCTGTGGATATACTTTTTGAACATTTGAGTTTAAAATTTGCAAAACAGCTTTGATACCAAATAGTATTTCTGAAACAATTATGCCTGAAACTTAGGGTTTTAAAACATGTGCTTGAAAGAATTTAAGAATCATTTGCTTGAGATGCAAAGATTTATTTCTAAAAAATGTATAACTGAAAATTATTCCGAATTTTGCTTAACTGTGGATCTGATTGGTGGTGGCTACAATAGTTTAGTGACGAAAATATCTGACACAAAATTTTAAACAAAGATCCATTAGCCATCACGAATTTGTTACGGGAAGAATTATAATCAAACATCCTTACTTAGGATTTTCGACACAACAAATGCCTGAAAATTTAATGATTGATAGACTCCAAAAATCTGTAGCGGTTGCAAATTTTCTACTGACATTATGACTACAATAATTGCATTAAAAGTTTTATATGTGAAAAATTTATTAGTGAAACATGTGTTTCAAAAATCATATTCCTAATCTGCTTTCAATTAACATGTACTCAGTGATACCATCTTAGATCATAATCCAAAGCATTTGCGTTAATTATCGTGCACATAGTCAATTCTTCAATTTATCTGATAAAAGGTAACCTTAAGTAAAGCTTTATTTTAGAAAAGGGGAAAAAACCCAAGTTCTCCAAGTTCTTTACAAAAACCTTTCGGAATCTTGTTTTTGTGTATGCATGTGTGTTATGTACATACATGATTTAATAATCTTTCTCTCTTAATTATACCAAAAATAAGCTTTATACGTCGCAGGTAATTGGATATATATTATTAAGGCAATGATATGTTCTCTAACTAGAGCAAACCAGTTTTGCATTAATATGCCTTTTAATACAGTTATTGTTAACTTAGAAATGACATTATTAATTAGCTGCGTTTTCGTTGCATTTTGATTAGGTTGAAGATTGTAGTTTGAAAGCATAAAACGTACAAAAAGGAAGCAGGACAAGTACTAATTAAATGATTCTAATTATATAAACGTAGAGCATCGTAGCACACTAGTTGTATTTAAAAAAATCATATGTCAAATAGTAATTATGAATTTCTAGTTGAAAACAATTTACAAATTGGATACAATGTTAGGAATCCGTGTATCAGACGATGAGGCAGCTTCTTCTCCACCATAGGAGCCAATCGTATGAGTAATCGATTTGTTTGTGAGTCATTTATGCAGTCTTCCTAACAGTTTTATTTCTTATCCATAGCAACACCATCTGTAATCACTGATAATTACAAAAGTATGTACTGTAATTATATCGGACTATAGGCTATATTATATAGACTAACCTACAAACTTCATAGGTAGCCAAATACATTGGCTTTTTAAAGTTTATTAACAACGAAAACAATGGGTTTTATATCAAGGATACCTCAATTATCTAGTGATAGTGGTTATAGGAAAAAATAACTCAACTTTTGTTTTGATAATTTTTATGGAAAATGGTCTTTAAACTTTTCAGCAGCATTTTATCATATGTTGCCCTGCTTTTCCTATTACTGTGGGAGACAGTCAACTAAAGATACAATTAACTAACATTCAATTAAATGTCAAATAGTAACTTTGAGTTTAGCACACTTCGCTACTTACATGCGTAAGCTGTAAGCTAGAATTGTAACTTAGATATCAAAACATTTCCTTAAACCAACCATAAAAGAAAACTCATTATTTCCAAAGATACCCGAAATTCCTGCGTCCAATTAACAGAACAACTTGAAAATTGATTTGCGAAGTGGTAGGAACCCCCATTCCGAAGTAGGAACCGGATATTCGGTGCGGAAGTTGTTGATTCACTGTTGACTGTTCGCTTCGCTATTGTCTGAAAATTGAATTGAAATTCCATTTCCCCTCAAGCACTGGAGTACGATAGAGAGAGCGAAATGATGTTCAGAAGCTGGATACGCAGCGGATGCCCATCTTTGATATACGATACTTCTATCGACCTTTTTTCTATGAAAAAGCCTATTTAAATTCTCGACTTCAGGTGTTTTATAGCACTTTTGCGATAAGAGCAATTCCGCAAGCTGCCGTAATCTGTACGATTTGTGATTTAATGTGGTATATATACGGGAGGAAAGGATTTCACAGACCGTATTTTACTTTGACTAAGGAAATAAGCGAACTTGCAAATTGACTTGAATTGCGCATTTATTCCAGCAGATATTTGTACTTAATAGATCAGCTATGCAATATGTCCAGTGTTTTGTAATTTATATATTTTTTGTTATGTTGTGTAATGTATATGTTGTCAATTTTTTATTGTAATGTTCTTCCATTTCCCAAACAGTACGCCTTTTATCTAGAGATACTTTGGTTATGAAATTGCAACTTGTTTTATTTTTTGAGCTTGTGGTTATAGGTGTGCAGCAAGAATCCAATCAAAGTGGGTTTTCTGAAGGTATGGTTGGTTACTGCTTGGTTTAATTTGTCCTACGCACATCAATTTCCAAAACATATAAACTCCTAATAACATAT
>SMLS01067342.1:0-30017 GCA_004785975.1 Popillia japonica
TAATAACCTGAGTAAAACGGAAACCTGTGTATAAAGGAAAATATTTTAGTCCCAGTCGATTCCGTTTTAAACAGGTTTCACTGTATATCCTTTAGGAGTTCTCTACATAACATATATGTTATGTATGTTAATAGACTATAGTCTATTTTTTGAGACGAATTAAAAAAAATGCGAGGGACAGGGTTACAATAACTAGAAATATTCTACTGCGTATCACAAAAATGTAAGAAACAATACACTGAAAAGCAGTTTACTAAAGCTTTGCGATTGGTGTAGGGTTAGTTGCACAAACGAACATTTGCTGAACTTTCGAAATTCGAAATTTATTGCCAACAGAGTTATTTAACGATTTTGCAACACTGTAAATCAAAAGTTTCGTTATCTTTGATCAGGTTGTGCCTCTCTAGGACGGTTAAATGAAAACAAATGCAAAGGTAGCTGCAAAAGTAACGGTATAGTATTAATTAGCATCTGAAAACCTGCGAAGAAGATTGCATGAGAACCCAGATACACCAATACACTAATATGAGAGTATGTATCTATACAGAAACTGATTCCTTTGTTGCACTAAATTCTGTGGTGTGTGAATGGGGATTACATTTACAAAACCTTCATATGTTTGAGTAACATAATCTGTATTGACATATTTCGTACCTATTGTTATATTATCAAAGCTAGTAATTAATAAATTTGTTCAATTTTTGTCTTACCTTGTGCAGGAAGAACATGTCTTGTTGGTATACGCCATCCACCAGTTGTGTACCTATGTAAGGGTACATAGGCATGATAGAAGTGTGAAGCAGTACAGAGGATGTAGGCTGTGATGTAGGTATGAAAAGTAGCATGAAAAAAATAATTCCGAACTTACATCTATTATTTGTATACATTGCCATGCACTTACTTGATCACATCACATCATCGACTTTTGGCGAACAAACGTTAAATTAACGTATCACTTGGCTCCGTGGAAAGATCGTCATAAATCGTCATACAATACTTTTTTTACAACTGATCAGTGAACAAAACTCATTTTGTTCAAAGAAATCATGTTCTATTCAAAAAATTTGAAGTTGTGATTTATTGCCAGTACAACAAGATTTGTGATCAAAATTTGTAATCACCTTTTCCTTGTGCAACATATTATGTTTATATGTTCAAAACGAACGCAACTTTAGTGAACTAATCCCGTTCCTATATCAATCACGTTTCGAAAATCATAATCCAGAAATTACCAAATATAAAGGAACTAATAAAATAACGTTCTTATGTGACGAAGTTTGACGCCTACGATAAACGGTTCCTTCAATTAACATCGCGATATGCTTGACTATATAATTGTTATTATTCTTTCTATTTTCCTACGAATAAAATTATGCATATTTTACTTTTTTTATATTTCAAATACTGCTGCACTTTTTGCGTTGGACATTGCTCGATCAGTTACACATGCTTTTAAATTTCCAAAAAATATATATCCATCTGCAAAATAAAAATTGTGGAACGATGTTGAAGTAGGTAGTTACTTCTGGGAAAAGGAAGTCATCTTATACTTTTACATTTATTCGGTGTAAATCAACAAATCATAAGAAGTAAAAAAACATACATACTTTTAAAAAATGGATGAAATAGGGACAGTCCCTAACAAATTTACTTATTACAATTTTAGCAAAATTGTTTGTTAAGTGATGGTAAAATGTACACGTAATTAATGAATATGTACCAATAGTCTATATTAAAATAAAGTTTAGAATATGGCAAACATGTATGAGTTTGAAAGACGTATTTTTAAATTGGTGCTTTTAAAAACCAGCCGGTATTTTCCGTTACTGTGGTACATGTTGCGTCATCTAACGGTAAATTCTAATATTTCTCGTTGGTAATGTAATCAATACAGAGGCCTGTTTGACATTTGTGACATTTAATTTTAAATGGCACAGTGTTTGTGAATTTGCCGGGTTTATTGGTGTTTGTATTTTCGGAAATAGTATGCACGAAAAGATCGTTTGACCTCAAAAATCACAGCGTAGGTTCGCTATGTGCTTTCGTACTTTCAGCAATTCATAAATCAATCGAGATCGATTTTAAAGTGCGTGAATCACCCTTGGAATAAAATCGATACTACAAAATCATCCCCAAATGCTTGTAATTAAAGAATACGGCAACATGTTGCCTGAACCAGAAGATTTTGATAAATATTTTCACGAGATGTATAGGATACATCCAGAAACTCAAAGGTATAAATACTATTTAAACAATAATATTGTACATAACCTAATGTAAATATTATAGAAAACGGCAAGAATGGAAGAAGCTAAAGAAAAAAGCGCCTAAGAAGAGGTCCAAACAGAAGAAAAAATTAGAGACACATGGTGATAATGATTATTTAGCACCTCCTGAGATGGAACTACCTGGTAATGCATCTTCATTTGCTGTTTTTGCATCAATTCGTTTGGCTGTATTGGACAGATGGATGCGACAAGCAAATCAGGATTATTTACAAAGCAGCTGTAGCTATCCCATAATAGAGGGTGAAGCAGAAAGCGATACAGAAGAAAATTCACAGAGCAGTATGTATGTACCAATGAAAGTCTCTAAAGTGGTGGGAATAGGATTACGGTCAGTGTTTGAACTTATAAGAGAAAGTCGCAACACACACCCTTTATTATGTACGAAAGCCTTGAAAGCATTGCTCGATGTACTTCAAGGACAAGTTCCAGAAGGACTTAAGTCTGAACCACCAGATATTATTGATCCGTTGTTCGATTTATTGTTGGATTTAGCTACACTTCATGGTCCTGAAAGTTCTGTACCAAATGATGGAACTCATCTAACTGCCATTGCTTGTGCATGTTTACTTTCCTTGGTTGTTGTACGTGGTGACACTGGAAAATACTTATCTGCTGCGGCAGCATTAATAATGTGCCCCAGAGCATTAGCAATGCAAAATATTCAGGTAAACAAATTTAAGTCTTTTGAGGACAATTACCAATAAGTTATGACCACATATTTTCAAACTACAGCATAAAATAATATAAACAAAGACATAAATAGTTATTGTTATTAGTTTTATTTTTGAAGGTCAATTTTGTTTTGTTGGATAATAATAGATTTCTTAGTAGCTTCACATATTGAAATTAATTTATATAATAGAAATAATTTTTGTAAACAGCAGGAAACTAATTATTTAGTTTTGCATAACATAGCTGACTTTCCATAATTCATAAATTACAGAAACACGATTTTTTACCATATAAATTGAGAGAATTCATAAAAAGTAATTTGTAGTGATTTATAGTCTTGAATATATTGTCCTTGTATGTATTTGTTTATGTATTAATTTGCAAATTTACAATCTATTATAGTAATTTTAAGCGTTTTTAGTAAATATTTGATAATGCAAGTATGGAGTTTACCAGTATTTTAGCAGTTGAAGTATGACGCACTACATTTTTTGTGTCCATTTGGCTGTATTAGCTACAACTAAGTTAGAAAACTGCTATCAAGCGACATATGAATATACATACATATTACTTGTATTTCTTTGTTTAGTTTGTTCTTACTAAATGATTGCATACTGTTTTCTAAACAATACAAGTAAAAATATACAAAGCATAACATACATTGCAAATTTCATGGAAGGTGAGTTAGTTGTATTCACAAAAATATGAAACAACTCTCTTCAGCTATTATGTAAGCATTTTAAACTGTCTAGCATATAAATGCAAAATATCAAAATGAAGATTTTTGAAGATATATGTAGATACACAAGAAAATCGAAATTTTGAAGACGAAAATTTTGATTAAAAATTTTCTTAACTATTATACATTCTCTGATTTATAAGATAGTAATGTTTCTTTTATATGGAATGAATGTAGCATCTTAGTCAGTGAACGTTTGCAATAAGTATTAAAGCTCCGTCAGGTATTGCTAAGAATGTAGCAGCCAGCATTTCTGTTGTCAATCCATGATAACAGTTGATTTGTGTTTGATCTACTCTCATAATTTTACTCAAGGGTATTTGGTAACAGTGTGGTTATTATTTTCTCTAACGATATCGGCTTAGTGATTGCATTATTGGATACTGTACAATGGAGATTTTAAATGTGTTCCTTAAAAGATGTTTAGTTTGATCGATATAGTATTTCAGATAGAGCGCTACATGGATTTATATTTAGCTCACGCCTATAGTTGGCGCGTCCTCAATTTAACAAATCTGATGATCTGAGTGCTAATAAAAACTTCAATAATTTTGCATTGTCTAGTTTATATCTGCTGAAATATTGAAGGGATGCTGTTCGAATTAAATTATGTAAACGCAAAAAAATCGTAGACACAGAAGGAAAGAATTTAAACTTTGCTACCTTAAATTTACAATATCTTACATACACCATATACATAAACTTCGTGATATTAAACAACAATCTTCTTTGAAATATACAATCTTTTATCTCTAGTTACATATATACATATAAGACGTTTTTAAGTTTACCATATAATAATTTTCACAAATTTTTTGGATTTGGTTTAGTGAATGTTTTTAATAAATTTTATGCGAGTTAGAACAAAAATACAAGAAACATGAACAAATAAAAAATAAAGACAGAAAGTTAAACACAATGTTGAATGTTTTGATAAATAAGGTGGTATTTATACATATTTTTATAGATGCCGGCTGTACTGACATCGTTACAAAGAAGTGTACATAGTGTACTTATGGGTAAAGTACTGAAGCCTGATTGGATAATGCATGGTGTACCAGAAAATTCAAAAATCGACTCTTTCACCGTTAGGATGCCGTCAGATATTCAAAATAGTCCGCTGAACTTTAAATCTTTAGCAAGTGACGGTCAATACTTGTATTTGTTCACATCTGCAGGCTTATTTAAAATTGGTACAGGCTATGGGGGAACTCTCAAAGGACATGTTTACGTATGGAAGCCAGATTTTTACCCAAATGATAAAGGGACTCTCGCCTTTTGTGTGGTATGACATTAGAAACACGCAGTAAGCTAAGTTTTAAATTTGAATTTATTTTCAGGGTAATTTATATTTAAAATTGTATGGAAGACGTGGCTGCGAATTTTTAATCGTAGAAAGACAATCTCTGTTAATATCTGGATCAGTTCCCTTACATAGTCGAGATGCAGCTGCGTCGGTAATATTTTCTGACGGCGAAAATTTGGGTACTATTTTACCAGCGAAAGATGTGAGATTTAAAAATGATTTGAAATTTCTTAAATGTTGCAATTGCTTCTTTTATTTAGGACGGTTTCGTTGTTAGAATTTTGAATCAAAACACAATTCCAGCAGCGTTAATAAGCGAACTTCCGTTAAAATTAGCTCGAAAATGCGTTGATACATTAGGTGCAGCCCCTTACGATGATGATGTTGCTTCTTTAAGTGTTAATATAGCGACAGACGACGAAGTTGCGTCGATTTGCGCTGGAAAAGACTTTGGTTTAATTCGCACCACCACTGGAAAGGTAAAGAATATACAGATTGTATTCATAATGCTTCATTATTGAATCGTAGGTGTTGTATTGTGGAAAGGCGGCATCTCTAGGCATCAAACAGGCTGGAGTAAAAACCGGGAAGTGGTGTGAACTACTTTTAACTAAAGCACCTAAAGTGACACACATCGCAGTTGGACATGATGGCATGCATGCGATATTTTTAACCGATGATGGATCTGTGTTCTTTGCTGGTAAATCAAGATTGATCTTATTTGCTTCTTTTTTATGCGGATACAATTATGCTAACAGAGATCGCTGTTGTATGCAGTGCTCTTAATGCATAACTAATATTTTTGAGATTACTTTTACTTTTTAATAGGTACTGCCAGACGTGGCGAAGACGGAGATCAAAATAAAGTACGAAGACAACCAAAAGCGGTAAAGCCCAAAAAGATGATTAAAGTAGATGGACAGTTCATAACTTATGCAGCTTGCAATAACGGAACTACAGCGTTGATTAATAAAGATGGAGAATTGTTAATGTTTGGTAAAGATACAACTCATACAGATCAAGCAAACGGTAATGATTGTATGCGTTTTTTTAAATACTAATCGATTTGAATTTTTTGATTAACTAGGATTGGTGTGCAGTTTAAAAGGTGAATTTATTGTCCAAGTGGCATTAGGAAAAGCTCACGCTGTTGCTCTGACAAGTAAAGGACAGGTATTTACATTCGGGATTAATAATAAGTATCAATGCGGACGAGATTTTGTACCTCCAGGAAAAGAAGGTAAATCTCACCTTGTAGGGTATTCCTTATTGTAGTGATTTTATTCATAGAAATAATTTCTACTGTAATTGCTATGGATACATGTGGTGCACAGGAAGAACAAGATGTTTACGATGAATTAGAGGATGCTAATCGTGAAGACATAGAAAATCAACCTGGCAGTTCCGAGGGGAACGAAGCTGATGATATTATTAAGAGGCATATGTGTCCGCCGAGGATGCATACATGGCATCACGATATGTGTATGGTTTGTACAGTATGTCGGGAATGTACGGGTTACTCCATTAGTTGCTTGTCTTCAATGAGACCAGACAGAAATCCTGGACAGTAAGTATTTATTTCTTTGTGTATCTGTGTTTTTTCTAATGTGTGTTTTCGCAGAGAATGTGGTTGCGGAGAAGGCGACAGTGGTTGTGCCGTTTGCGGCTGTTGCAGGATATGCGCTAGGGAAAATTTTGATAATGCAGAGCTATCAATAATTGAACCTAGTGGCGCTGTTAATTTGGCGGGTATGATGCGGTTGGATCTAATATTTCGAGATAAAATGAAGGATCTAGTGACGCCAAAGCAGAGGGCTAAGTTACAAGAGCAGGTAAGTAATAATAGTTGAACGACCATAAAACTGTTCAAACATAATAGAACTGGAAACTGCTACTCCCCTTGTTAGTATAGCATGTAATGGCAGATAACAGAATCCCCTCATGGTAGTCTATTTTAGTTTTTAAAGTTTATTTTAACCAAAACTGTTTTTTTGTTATTTCAAGTTACAAACCCGTTTTGAAGAACGCAAAACAAGGCGAAAAGGCATAGTTGGAACTAGTAAACAAGTAGTTAAAGGAAAATCTCCACGATCATCGCTTGTTTCTTCTCCCATTCATCGGTCAAATAATGTTCTGAAACAAGCAAATATTCTAGGTAATATCGTTAATATGATTTTGGAGGTTCTTACTCAATATTCTGTATCTCAGCAGCAAAAGAGCAAACCGGATCTGATGTTGAGAGGGATACCACAAAAATTGCATGTCTACCGCCCGCAAAGATTCAGTTAGTATGTGATAGTCCGGTTATTCAAATTGCTTGTGGCTTACACCATACAGTATTGTTACTGCAGAATGGCCAAGTATACAAATGCATTATCTCCTCTTTAACAGACTCTAACCAAGTTGACTTTTAAGGTGTATAGTTTTGGTTCCAATCAATATGGACAACTAGGTTGTGGAGATATTTTAGCGAAAGCCAATATACAATTGGTAAAACTACCTTGCAGTGCTGTTCATATAGCAGCTGGTAGTAATCACACAGTTGTCTTGACATCCAAGGGCGAAGTGTATACTTTTGGCAATTACCAGGTCAGTGACAATTGACAATTAAAAAAATGCCGGAACTACTAATTTTATTAAACATATTTAGAAAGGACAACTAGGCCGAGTTCCTCCAATAACATCTCCTCAAGATGTCGCTCAACCCGGCCAAAGTAACTCTACTCGATATCAAAACCCACGATGCCCATGGTATTCAATTCCCGGACCCATAACTAACATAGGACCACGACATGGACGACGAGCTACTTGGGTTGGGGCATCTGGTGATCAAACTTTCATTAAAATTGACGAAAGTCTTATTAATACAGTTAGTTTAGCGAAATCAACAGTGACTGCCAACAGAAGTCATTTATGTAAGTTGCTTCTTAGAAACCATAATGGTACTTGACTACTATCTTAATTTGTAGTATTAATTCCAAACTTGTTGGAGAATGCTAACACATTTAAAAGTTTAGTCATTAATAAGAGAGATGGAACTTGTAGCTTTTTTAAAGGAAAAGAACAGGTCGACTTTTATAATAAATGCGTATACTTGGATCCGATTTACAATACTCTTTGGAGTTATAATCCTACAAACTTCGAAATATCACTGCACAACATAGTAGCTTGCGATTTAGTCCATAAAAGCAACATAGAAACTACAGATGGAAAATATCTAGTCGATATAAAGATAGTAAACAAGAAACACAAAGACGAAATAAATTTAAACGGCTTCAATTTGTCCTCAATATTGACGCCTGAACTTGCTTTACCCGTTATGTCTAATTGCCAGGTCACTCGACTTCAAGCAGCCATTAATTTACTTTGCTGCTTAGATACTTTGAGCGTTGCTCATGATCTTCACTTGAGTGCTATAAAAGAGGAAGTCGAAGATAGACAAATGGTTTCCGGGAAACGTTATTGCAGAGATGATTTTCAATGTGTAAATAGATTTGAAAGTCACGGAGGAGGTTGGGGTTATTCGGGCCACAGTGTTGAAGCTGTTAGATTCATGGCCGATATCGACATATTGCTAGGTGAGTGTGAATAAACTTTCTAAAAAATTACTACTTATAAGATTAAACTTTGTAATCAGGCGGATTTGGTTTGTTTGGTGGTCGCGGAGAATACACAGCTAAAGTAAAATTGTGGGATATTGGACCAGAGGGGGGTGAGCAAGAAGGCGATGGTGAATTATTAGCAGAAACAGAGGAGGTACCTTATGAATGTGGGCCAAGACAAAAGTTTGCTATCCTATTTGACGAACCTATAGCACTGCAGGTACTGGCTATCTTGTTATTTTGATAATTCATTTACTATTAATTTCGGCTAGTGACACGCTTACTTTAGCACTTAAGTTAATTTGTTTTGTTAAATCTTTATTTCTGAATGTGTAATATAAATATTTTAATGTAGTTTTATCAGGAATACTAATGAAAAAACATTATTATTAAGAAATAGAAGCATTGGTATTATCTGTATAATACAACCGTATACATTACAACTTCTTCTAATCTACTGAGAATAGAGTAACAAAGCTTAATTATTAGCACAATTATTTTTGTATACATTCTTCTGTGCCGTTTAATATATTTTATTAGTTTTTTTCATCTCTTTAGTAATTCGATTTACTGTTTTTCTATCGTCTACTTTGCTTCTATTTCTTCATCATCGAATATATTCTATTACCTTGGGTTAAGTGATTCATTCAAGCTATGGATTTTGCTACTCTGATTCTGTTTTCGAAAGTGATTTCCTGTCTATCACACTGTTTATGTAACGTGTTTGATAATTTAAAACTCGACCTGTACGATGGTTTATTATTTAGAAATCGTTAAAAAAGGGTTTCAGACTTTTTTTTTAGCAAAAAAACTGGGCTCAACCGGGATTTGAACCCGGGACCTCTCGCACCCAAAGCGAGAATCATACCCCTAGACCATTGAGCCGCTTGAAGTTATACAAACTTTCACCAACCTGCAATTTACTTTCGCGTTAGAATATCTAATCGCAAATGATCGCTTCTTTTATTGAGTTATAAATACATATTTTTAATGTCTGATATACAATCTAATTATATGTCTGGGATAACATAATAGAATTTTGTCTTAGTGGGAAATTAATTTATTAATCAAATTTCGACATATACAGTGTGACCAGTGAAGTCCATATGATGCGGAGCATCATATGGGATTTTTTTTATTAATAGATTTATTCTAAATTTGAGTTTGGCATCAATTTCTGCTTCGATCAAGATGAAAATTAACCAAAAAAATAATAGTCACGTGATTCGCATTATCTGTCAAATTTAATTTTTTTCCAAAAAAAATTCAAAAGTGGGGTTATTTCTCAAAATATCGAAAAAAGTTATTAGAAAAACTGTTTCTAAATGCAATTTTTAGCCCACATGCCTATACCAAAAATACATATTGTTATTAATTGAAAAGGTGGAATTTTTAATGCGTTTCATTTTTATAATGTATTATCATTATTTTATTAGAAAATTTGACATTTCAATTAAACTATTTTCTTAATATGAATGTGTATTACTTTTAGACACAAACTACATTTTCAAAAATAGTTATTTTATGAAGTTACCTTATACAGGGTAAAAAACAAACAAACTTTGCATCACATGTGAGCAAATTTTAATAGCCCCATTTGGATTTTGTAGAAAAACACATTGAATATGGCGCTGCCTTAAAGAAAATGTGTCATGGAATAAAGCATTGTTAAAACTAAGAAGTTTTATGTAGGTTGCGTTGAGTCTTATTTCGCAACAGTGGTGCAATTTACAAAAAATTGGCAAAAATCTAAATTATCTTATGCAGCTGAAATTTTGCATATGGACTAAAAATTGCATTTAGAAAAACTTTTTCTAATAGCTTTCTTTCGATATTTTGAGAAACAACCCCACTTTTGAATTTTTGCTGGAAAAAAAATTAAATTTGACAGATAATGCGAATCACGTGACTATTATTTTTTTGGTTAATTTCCATCTTGATCGAAGCAGAAATTGATGCCAAACTCAAATTTAGGAAATAAAAAAAAACCCACATGATGCGGACTTCACTGGTCACACTGTATAAGGGCCAAGCCTGTTTATAATACAGAAGTTTATTGCTTTGTTGTCTTATAATGTCCAAATATAAGTAATAGCATAGTTAATGTGAGATGCTATATGATTTAGTATTAAAGATATCTATCTGATGTATTTACACGATTTATTGATACAGCAATTCATTACCCTGAATAAATTACTTTATTGCTTTTATATACACGCCTATGTATATAATACATATATTCATTTCTGCAGAATTGCATTATAATGTTATCCATATTATTGCACACGTTTGCTTTTTTATTGGTGTCACCCAACATTCTGTATATGTAAAAATAAACAAAACAGTACCGGGCCGAAATGAGTTCTGAACTGTTTTATATGAATGTTTTAACTACTTATGTATGTTAAACTGACCTTGGCATTTTATCATCTGACTGGTAAAATTATTATAAAAAAAAGAGAAAAAAAAAGGAACCAAAAAAAATCGAAATTTTTTTTTATCAATACAGCAATAATTTTTGTGCGAATCGACTTGACACGTCCAAAAGTTGCTGTTTTTTTTTCAAACAGTACGAGATGAAACACAATTCAAAATTAATATTTTTTATTCACTTATTACATATCAAAGATCTGTTCTTGAGATTTGTCTAGTAGACTACTTTCTATTATATAGTGTAACAAACGAAAACCCATTGCGGACGCCAATTGCAGGCTGGTGAAAGCTTCTGTAACACACACGCGGCTCAATGGTCTAGGGGTATGATTCTCGCTTTGGGTGCGAGAGGTCCCGGGTTCAAATCCCGGTTGAGCCCATTTTTTCTGTAGTTACTTCGCAGTACTTAATTTTTTTGCGTTTAGTGCTATCCCGCACCAATATTGCCGGTGTCCGTGCACGTAGTAAATGCGTCTTCGAAAACTGAAACACGAATCTTTCCGGTGTATATTACATTTGTTTTCATGTATTATTTTGGGCTGGTTATTAGTATTGGAGAACAGTATCTTGTGTGACCGGTGGACAGATTGTCATACTCAATATTTTGCCAAAAAGAATGATATGTTTGGGACATCAGTAGCTAGCTGTCTGCGCTAACTCAGTTCCATATTTTTACGCTGATGTTGGTCCATTACCTGAAAAACTAGGATTTAATGTGATTGCAGATACATTGTTTGAAGTCTACAGAAAAGTTTATGGCCATTCTCCAACATATGCAATGCTTTCTGACGTTATTTGAAGTCCTGGTTTCCACCATTGCATATAATACAATATCATCCCACATTTTAGCTTATATACGCAGCTCCATAATTTGGCGTCTTATGAGATGCTTTTGGTTTATTTATCTTTTTTTTTTGATATATCTTAATATTTGTTTTAAATTATAGCATAGCGTTCAAATGAATATTAAGATTAAAGTTAAATTGGATAGCAAATTAGCTAAACGAAATTTATGAAGTAAATCGCTTTCTATTATAATAAATGTTAATAAAATTGAAGGCCGGCGAAACTTTCTATATTTTTTATGTGGCTCAATGGTCTAGGGGTATGATTCTCGCTTTGGGTGCGAGAGGTCCCGGCTTCAAATCCCGGTTGAGCCCATTCTTTTGTCTCTCTTACTCACGTTATATTACATTTTTACTGTTAACACCCTTTAGCACTAATATTGGTGTTGTACGTACCGTGTATGTGTTTAATAAATCAGTTGTTGAAGCTACAAATGTGTTCCAATTATATATATTGTAACAATTTTTTTCTTAAAGAACTTCAAATGACTTTTAGAAGACATTTGGCTGCATAACAATGAATAATGTGGTGTATTCGTTGTTGTATTTACTGATACATTCACTAAAACTGTTCAGGGAGCTTTCAAGTGGTACAATTTTGTCGTAACTCTCTCTAAACTCTTTCTTTCTCGTCTTTTTTTTACTTATAGCTTCTTTCATCTACTATCTATGACAACATTATCGTTCCATCCGTATATAGAGTCTGTTTATTGTCTCTCTCAAAACAACGGCCAGCTTTGCTATTAATTATATCAATTTGACAAATAATCGCGAAATAAAGTTGCAGATTGGTGAAAGTTCCAAAACTTTCACGCGGCTCAATGGTCTAGGGGTATGATTCTCGCTTTGGGTGCGAGAGGTCCCGGGTTCAAATCCCGGTTGAGCCCATTTTTTTCTCTAATTGGTTGTATATTTTTTATGTTTTTAGCGCTAATCGTTATCATCCGACACACTGTATATTACCATTTAAATAGTAAGCTGCAAGAATCTATAAAACAATATTAAAAGAAATACTGTTTTTTAATCAGATGATTCAACATTTTATGACATTTTATTAATAATGTTATGCAATTTTTATTGCAAGCTTACAATTAGATATCTATTTATCAAAGATTAGCGGTAAAATAAATTGCAGGTCGGTGAAAGTATTACTTTCCTTCAAGCGGCTCAATGGTCTAGGGGTATGATTCTCGCTTTGGGTGCGAGAGGTCCCGGGTTCAAATCCCGGTTGAGCCCGGTTTTTTGCTCAAAAAAGTTTCAAACTATTTTTCACGGTTTCTGATTAATAAATTAAAGAACAAATTGAGTTTTAAATTCTCAAATACCTTATATAAACAGTTTGAACCCATTTCTTTTACTATTTTTAATTTTTTGTGTTATCCTCGTATTTCTTTGTTATATTGCATTGATTTTAAATTGTAATTGAATCACATCAATTTTGTTTTAGGCGCAGCGTTGGTATGTTGCATGGGCTCAAATAAATGGACCTAGTAGCGATTGCGGATCTGCTGGTCAAGCAATGGTTACAACAGAAGACCAAGTTCTTTTCTATTTTAAATCTTCGAAAAAATCGAACAACGGCACTGACGTTAACGCGGGTCAAATTCCGCAATTATTATACAAGGTAATAACTATGGAACATCAAGCACCAGTTAGACCAATAGATCAATCAGAACCAGTACAAGTGCTATCGAAAGAGTTTTCAAGATCAGTTTCGAAGGAGTGCTTCCAAAGTTTACTGTCACTACTGCAATGGTCTTGGAATACTTTTAAAGTTGGCATATCCGACGGACAATCGTTGCAGCATATGTATACTGCTTTAGAACTGGAAAGGTTGGTGTACGTAAGTCGCGCTAGTTTAAGACTGTTGAGGACATTTACGAACGAAATATACCCTAATCACATTACGAGAAAGAACCCGTTGGAAAACGTACATTTAGCTGGGAGTGTAGGAGATGTGAGAAGTTTATTGAAACAAATGTTATCTGATAATTTGCCGCTATTGATGCAAAGCAAAAAATCAACTAGACCTAAACCAAAATGTGAATTATACGTTAAGATGTTAAATGGTATATTGGACGAATGTCACAATACGTTTGTGGCATGTTTTCACGCGTTTTACCCCACTACTTATTTAAAATGGACTTGTTTATGTGATTTATTAACGGATATCGATTCCGTGAGTACTTGAAACAGGTTGTAGTTGAACTTCAACTTATGCATTACCCTTTTTACAGGAATCAAAGTCACATTCTTCATCTAATAGTCAGAGGTTATTGAGTGCTGTATTATGTGCACTCTGTGGCCCTACAGTAAGGTTACGTAGTACATTTCCTTTATTGGGTGGAAATATTAGTTCGGACAGTTCTCTGCACAAAGGTTTGAGTCCTTCGGATAACACTGGGTTACCTATGATGAGTGGATCTGATACACATCATTACCCCATATTGGTAGAACAAATGAGCTATAGAAGTCAGGTACGTAGTAGAGGAAAAACATTACTACATAACAAAAACATATAAATAACTCAAGTTAGCATTGTACATCTATAGACCTGGTGTAACTAACATTATAGTACCTGTTAGAGAGTTATTTTTATCAAAAATAGGAGTGGCGTATTTTACAACACAGGTACATATTTCCATTCTTTTTGCGAGAAGTTAGCTTAAAAAAAGATTCTATTTTCGGTAAATTTATGTTATAAATTCTTTGCTTGACTTTTTCATCTATTTTTATTTACTTGTTTAGTATTTTCTTGATATCATGAACAATTCCTGCCCCTACATTCAAGTGGATCTACAGTGATTTAAAAACAATTTGGGAAGCTTTATTCATTGAAAACCTATGATATCTATGCAATAATGTAATTTGCTATTCGGCAGCTTTCGTAGCTACTCAAACATAGCTGATCGAAAATTCGTCGGTTACATGGACAAACCACAAAAAGAGAAAATAGTTTGTCGGAGTACAGATGATAAAACTAAAGATTATTCAAAGCAGTGTTACTGTATTCGTGCACGTAAAAAGCAATATTCCTGACGCCCATGACTAAACATTTGAACATTTGCATAATAATAATATATAATAACCTACAGTTGCTGTAATTTTTCATATGTATTTGTTTGTAATTAATGGGAAATGATAGACATTTACTTAAAATATTTGCATTATTAAATCGTACAAATGCAACGGGCGCATTTATGCATACGAGGAAACTTTCTAATGACGTATGGCCTATGGGATTGCATCAGAAGATAATTTGGGGAGACTTTTCATGATTATTAACAAGCGTGACCTATTTCTACTTAGCAGACATACATTTTTAAGTTCAAATAAATTACCAGAATTACGTAATATATCGAATTCAGAGATAATTCCATCACCTACGACACAGTGCACAGAATTGCTTATATTAATTTTTCCGAATCTACATTATGTTCACAAACGTTGAATGAAGGACACTCTTATGTCAGTGCATTTAAATGAAATTGGAAGTTACAAATCATTGTAGGACAATTTTCTGTGTCTTTGGAAGAATTAAAGATTTTTTGAGTTCGCTTAAGGGTCGAGAAATTTCAAATTTCATTGCGGGTAGAGTTCATATTTTTGTATTTTGATTTCATATTTTTTTATTAATTCTTTTCAGATGGAATCTGTTTGTTCAGGATCAACTTGGTCCTGGAAAGAAGTGCTAGATAGACTTCTAAAATTAATTACAGAACCGGTTTCAAAACAGTTGCTTGGACACAAAATTACTCCATTACCAGGGCTAACTAAAAATTGTTGCCATTTATTGGCAAGAGTAATAGCAGAACTAGTACATCAATGTAGTGGAAATGATGTTAGTAAAATGAAATATATTTCGATTTGTTAGTTATAAGACTTATTTTTTGTTAATACATAGGAGGACTTACATGCTGGATGCGGCAGAATTTTGCATATGACTCCACCTCGATTCACAAGAGTAAATAATTCAAGAACGTGGAATACCGGAAATGGTTCTCCAGACGCTATAGCTTTTCAAGTTGACAGGCCGGGCATTTCAATTGCAGGTGCAGGCGTTTATGGAGGACTTGGGCATTTTGAATATGAATTAGAATTGTTAGAAGACGTTAGTTTCAACATTTAATTCTATGATATCTCTTTTAATTGAGTCATATTTTAGCAAAGCACTGCCGGTGGATCGGACCAAAGTCATACCCAACGCTGGAACAGTTTAGAAGCAACTAGAGGTAGCTTTGGTCCTGAAGATTATCCTCCGGAAATTGTAGAAATCAAATTCGATAAACCTGTATCTATTAAAGTAATATATATTTAATTTCATTCTTGTGTATATTTAAATTTATTACAATTTAATTTAGGAAAATACTAAATATGCCTTGAGATTACGAAACCATGGTGGCAGAACAAATAATGGAGATACTGGTGTGAATGCACTGAAGGGTTCAGATAACACGACATTCACTTTCACCACATGTTCATTGAGTTTTAACGGAACTACAGTTGCTAGAGGACAAATACCGGTTATATTATATTACAGGTAAACGGGATAACAATTACACTAGAGCGTATTTAATATACTATATTGCAGTAATCCTGCTGAATGTGCAAGAATATCTAGTAATAAATTGGAACAGTATGCACGGAAAGGTGCCCTATCGATGACCACTTCTATCATTCAGAATTCCTCTCATCTCCTAATATTAGCAAGGGAAAAAGCTGATGAAATACCATGTGGAGATATTTTGAATAATGCATGTATCATCAAGACGTTACTTCCATTAGTTATGGCCCACATCAGTTCTTTAGCCACTAGTGACCCCAGAGTAAGTGGTGTTTATTGGTTGGGTTCTGTCATTACTTCTTAGTATAAATTGCAGTGCGCTGTACAAATTCTGAATCTAATACAAGAGATACTACCTCATGTAGCTGCCTTAAACTTGTTAATGGGTGGTTCTGGCACGAATTGCAATATTTCTCAGACAGAATGTTTTGATGGATCAACTAATACCACTAGTTTACATTATACGTGGGTGCAGAGTGAGCATCCTTATAAACCGGCTACAGTATCAAATTATCGGTAAGAGCTTAAGTGTCTACACATTAAATTGTTTATTTATTCTTGATTTTTGATGTACATAAATTAATATCAATACTTCTTTACAGAGTGCTTTTTCCTGACTCAGTCAAGTGGATATCAATAGAATTCGACACAACTTGCGCCACTGTTCAACCGGAAGATTCTCTTCAGCTTTACGTACCATGTCTTGGAGATGCTTCTGGGAAGTCTGCTAAAGTAGCTGACAGTGACGAAGAATTGCCGCCAATGCCCTATTGGCCAGTTTTACATCGATTCTCAAGCTGGTAAAAATTTTTTCAAACTCATTTTAACAAATTGTTATCTTGAGTATATTTTTCAGCATGCAATGGCCACAAGCCTCAATAGTACTTCCTGGACATGAAGTAGTTTTCTCATTAGAAACTGCTTCCGACTATCTTAAAGATGACCGGGCAAGCTCTTATGGATTTCGTTGCATGGTGGTGGGATACGAGTGGCCTCCTGCAGGCGGAGCTTATTCATCTCTAGGATTGAAGCATTTAGAGGCTGAACTTGCATTTCTCGGAGGAATGTGTGCCGCTAGCATGATCAAGAAGGATTTGCAACTACCGCCAGTTGGAGGTAGACTTGCTTCTTAATAATTTGGTTATTTTTTTTACGTAATGTTGGTGATCATTTTAAGGGGAAGAAGTGGAAGATGAAGACGTGGAAGTAGCAGAATTTGTTGCAGCGCAGACTTTAGCCGCACATGGTCAACTATTATCTAAGGGATTGGCACTGAGCAGTCCACCAACAGTGACGCAGGCCTTAGATGGGACTTTGCCGTACAGGTGAGTCATTATATGATTTTTTACTTAGGAACTATTGCGATGTGCAATTAAATGTCAAACATTTATATTTAGAAAAGAAATAAATTAACTTCAATAAGTAGGTACATCATATGGTACCTTTAATTAATATTGCATGCTAGTCCATGAAAAATTATTTAATACGGTGAAGTCTAGACGTAGTCATTCCTAGGTCCAGAGAAGCTTATACATATACATAATAAATTATAAATTGCTACTAACAAATAATCAGTTCTATACATTTGATTTAAATACTTATCATTTGAAAATGCACCATTTCAATTATTTTAAGGGCATGTTGGAGCGTAATAATTATTTTTTTCGTGAGAAGGTTTATAATTCAAGATTAGGGTTCTCGTTATTTGTACTTTAAAAATCATTGAAATTTCCTTTGAACTTAATTGGAGAACTAATGAAATCACAGCGCGAGAAACGGGTATCTTTTTGATATAATATATTGTTAGTTATTTCAGATTCACGTTGTCATGAAACATTTTGAATTTTGCTTGTAGCGTGTACTGTTTAATAATTGAGTTCTGTGCCTGTTTGAGTAATATCACTGAACATTGTTGGTATTCATTAAAATTGTCATAAAATTAAATAAAAGCATCGAAGTGTGGTTAAAATAGTCATGACAGTTTTTAGATACTTTCAAATATAATAAATATTTGTACGAGACTATGAAGTTTCTGTTTTTCACACTTTGGGTAATAATCGTCAAACGTCTATAATTTAGTTTTGACATACATAGGTATTTGTATGTGTTTCGTAAAATGTTTGAAAACTCCTTGCGTTGCTGGGGGCTGCAATAAGTAATGCTCCGAATTTGTATCTTCGCAGTGTTATCAGTATTTTAGTCGACTGTGCTTTGACTTGTTCGTTTTCGCATTTGATCTGTAAAGTACGTACCATGGAGGACTATACTGCATGATGTTCATCTGCTGCTGATGTTCGTGCATAGATTTTATATCACTTAAAGTGCTACTTGCGAGACAGTTTTGAATGCTGACCTTGTGCACACGAATATGTTGCGTTGTAATTGTCGAAACTGTAAAAGTGTATTTTACCACCCACAGTGATCCTCAAACAAGTTATGCATCTGACAGGAATTATTTTCATTTCTTCTAGTCTAAAACTGACAACGAGATCATATCTTTTGCGGCTATCGCCTGTTACTACTGGCATCTTGATTTACAGCTTCTCTAGTTAATTTTGTTTTTTTTATATTGTATTTTCTTATTTTTATATATTATATAGGTAACAGTAGAAAATATGTATAAGCACGTAATTATCGTTTTTGTATACAAAATATAAATCTCCGTAAAATGTATAATTATCTGCTTTGAAACAAACCAACGCTACAAATTTAATGACGTTTATATTGCTAATAAATAGTCGCATTTTGATCTTATTAAGTGTGTCTATATTTACGAAATAAAACAATCTTTGACTTACCTTTGTATGTTTAAACTGGCCCATCAAGTGAGATCACAACTGAAGTACTAGTTATTATAGAAACAAGGACTCATTGAATGTAACACAAGAACGTGGAAACAATAGCTCTCTTGAGCATTTTTCTTAGGCGCGGCAACGATATTTCTGTCAAGTACTTATACTTAACATTTTATTTGTTACACGAGTTAAAGTGGATGAATAAGTATTTTCTCCATTTGAAATTCTTCCTAGGTGCACCCCTTAAATTTATGATATATGTACATACATATGTACTTACAAACATATGTATCCATCAAATTATGGTTAAAAGATTTATTATTATTACCAACAGTAAAAATTACTATTTGATATTTTCTTTATTTCTAACAACTTTTTGTCAGATGACAAAATTTTTTTTGTCTCTAACATCCGCTTGGTCCTGCAGAAAGTGGTAATACACACTTATAGCACTTGGTAGCTTTTTATTTGACAACCCTAGTCACATTTTCTGAATGGTACACATCTTTGCTTGAAACAGAGTTCTGCTTCTACCCGGGGACATTGAAATCCTTATATTCTGATCCATAGATACTATATACTAGTGCATAACTTAGATTACAGGGTGATTCAATTAATAATATAGATAGTCCGCCTGCATTGCTGTTTACAAATATTTTTTCCCTTTTTTATGATTGTTGTCTTGTTATTATGTTGTATATTATATCTTATACATTACTGTCTCTCACGTACATATATAATTCTACTATTTTGGATATTATTCTGTAAGTACAAATAATAAATAAATAAATAAATCAATTACAAAGGACACTTTGTAAAAGTGCAACCTGGTTTGAGCTTTTAGTTTTGGTCTTTTGATTTAGACAGCTATTCATTCTGATATTTGTAGCCTTCTAAGATGGTCTTTTAAGTTTCCTGGGTTGATCGGTTTTCTTCTTACCTGTAGATGCAAGCGAATGAAGTTTAGTAACGTCTACACCTCTGTGCTCGAATAGGTTTCAATTCCACCTGCAATGCTCATGCAAGTAATCTGTTGTATTCTATACTGCAATACTTGTCCTTGCTTTTATTTAGCTTTTGACCAAAATACTAGGTAGTTACAGGTCCAGAAATCCGTATTACGCTTTAGCACGCAGGATGGGGATTTATGTTCGGACCTTGCAAGCACTATACTGGTCATCATGGTGCTTGTAATATGCAGCGACGTATCTTTGCACCTCTATGCCTGGCTTCATCGCGTATCCTTCAAGCTTGTCCTCATAGTTGAGGAATACAGCTGAAGTAGAAGCCAGCTATCAATTTCTTCTTTAGCGTTAGATTCATCTCATTCACTACCCAAGTAAATATTTATACGTTCGTAAACAATATATAGAAACGCTTAAACTGATTGTAAATATGTATGTGAGGATATAGGTAAAGGTAAACGAGAAACATTATGACTATTTTATGTATACTTTAATGTACACAACATATAATACAATGATTTTCTTTATTAAAAACACTATTGCTAAACTAATGCAAATAAGTAAGATCTATCATCGTCTTGCTTTATATACCTACATATGTAGGTACACTCTGTTTGTAAAGTAATGTCTCCCCCTGCTGCTGGATTCATATTAATAACACTTTCCATAAAGGGCGTTATATGCATCGGACATCTTCGACTTTCTTATATATCCGGCAACAAAAAACGCAAACTAAGCGGGCGGCATTCGACGCGAAAACAATAGGCAAACACGTTTGCCGACACACTTGTTTTCAATCGGAGCATTTATGTATTTTAATCGAAAAGTAAAGATAGATTTTCGGGTAGGCACAGGATACACAGATAGAGGTATGCCGACGCGCATCTTATGCATATGTCATTGCGAAGCATTAATTGTAAAATACAAATCCCGCCTACGAAACCAGCGATTTTAACCTCTATTGAAATAAATTTCATATGTAATTTGTTTCGCACTGACGTCATGCGCGGCTTCGACGATATTTGGTTTTGAAACGAGCATACCTCTATCTGTGTATCCTGGGTAGGCATAATTCCTTTGTATTTAAAATATCGATACATGTGTGTTTACTTGCTAGCGGTAGATTCTAGGAATTTATTAAAGATACATTTTTACCGAATTATACTACAGTATTTTTGATGCGTGCTCTTGTTAGTTTGCCAGGCTTTTATTGTAGATAATTTTTAATGTATATTATGACATTATATTTATTTGAATATTAATGGAATACTAAACGTTAGCTTATACAAATTACAAAGAAAATATGAAATTATTGTAAAAGTAAAACAACCTATAATAAAGCAGACGAATAGAATGCTGTTGCTTCAGTTGCATTATAATATAGCTATTTAACGACATTCTAAGTACGAAACATAAATTTAAAATTGGAAAGAGATTAAGTGTAAAATTTTACAACAGCAAACCTAAATTAAAAAGAAATCATTATGAACTATGAACTTGGTTCTACTAATCAGATAGTTTAGCTTGTGTCACTTTTCTTGCATTAAGTGGATACACTTCATTTTACAAACTTATTAGTGACTTTAGAGCTTTTTTACTACAGCTTTACGCATAGATGTATCGCCTAAACATATTTATTGCGCTTAATACTTCACTACTTCACAGTTTAGGTATTTCGAAATAGGCGTTGTCATCCCCATCATTGTCACTGTCGCTTGAAGCGGGTCTGCTTGTTTGATCACCACCACGTTTTTGGTACACATCAACAATAATTTCCTGATTCTGTAGATTTCCACACAAAGTGCAAAAAGTTATCGAAATCTACATCCTCCGGCAGAACTAGGTTATTTATAGGCACAACTACGTCAGGACCATCACCATCATTTGCGGCAGCCACTTCCAGTAAGATACCAGATTTAAGGAACCAGTTTTTGAATGTAGAGGATGAAATCTGCTTCTAGGCAGTCGAAATAAGTTCTATCGTTTGTAATAAGTTAATGGTGAGATATTGTCTGCATCAGTCAATGTTATTAAATGTTGAACCAGCATTTTTCTATAATGAACTTTGAAATTCGCAATGATACCCAAATGGAGTAGCTGAAGAACACTGATACAGTTGGGAAGAAAAAAATTCCACGCGTACATTTTCCAAAATTATTTGAAGTGTATGTGCCGCACATCAATTCATAAGAAGAAGAATCTTCTTCTGTTCCTTTTCCACTCTAATGTCTAATTTTTTTTACCACTGTTCCATTACTATCATAGTCATCCAGGAATTCCTGTTGGATTCATAATCCGAAGGTTTTGTTTGCACACCATTCAAACACCTCGGATTCTTAGATTTGCCTATCACAAGTGGGATAAGTTTGTCTGATCCGTCTGCATTGGTGGCAAGAAGAACTGTTATACGAATTTTACTTTTCTTCTCTCCATGGCATGAGTCATCTTATTCAGCTAATGTCTTGCTGGGATAAAGATTGTAGAATAGGCCAGTCTCATCACAGTTGTAGATGTTTTGAGGCTGATAATCCCTTATGATTTCTGGTAGACCGTCTTCTTGCCAGTAACGCACCGTGACGTCATCCACAGCTTTCGACTCACGACAAATTGCTTTCACTGTGATTCCATGACAGTCTTTAAAACTTTGCAACCGTCCTGTTGAGGCCTTGAAAGCAACGGTGTGAAATCAACAGCATGTCACCACTGATCGGTAGAGCTGCAGC
Organism: Popillia japonica; assembly: GCA_004785975.1. Taxonomy (NCBI): domain Eukaryota; kingdom Metazoa; phylum Arthropoda; class Insecta; order Coleoptera; family Scarabaeidae; genus Popillia; species Popillia japonica. Next base: position 22,933 of record SMLS01067342.1, read on the forward strand.
CCGTTTCTGCTGGAAACATGTGCAAAGTGCCATTTCCAAATAAGCATACTCCCTTCTTGTTGACGGCTGCGTTTTTTTTTGATTTTCTACCCAATTTAGAAAGCTCATTCAAAATAGCATTTTTTTGTTGATGACTGTACAGAGCGTGGTATAAGCAATTCCTAAATTTGAAGCAATTTCGATTTTTGTTTTTTGTGTATTGAGTTCCACCTCCCGTATGAATTTAACTTTTTGATCTACTGTATAACTTTTTCTTTTTCTATTCTCTATGGCTGATTAACCCTTTCGTGCATGAATGTCACTGTAGTGGACAGGTATTTTCTAATGTAAGCACACCTAAAAATGCCACATTGCATAATGACTACTGAAATGGACATCCAAATTTTTTATCAAAAAATATGTAATATTGTCGATTAAATGTTCCTATTACTTTAAAGTCCTTTTTTGTCTCCAAAATCAGTCACGTATTTTTTCTTCATACACCTACATATTTACATATACTGATTGTTTACTTATATGAATGAAATGAATGAAAAAGCCGCTGTTCAACAGTAAACACATGATCTAAATCTAAATCTATCTTTACTTTTCGATTAAAATACATAAATTATGTTCCGATTGAAAACAAGTGTGTCGGCAAACGAGCTTAGTTTGTGTTTTTTGTTGCCGGATACATTAAGAAAGCCGAAGATATCCGATGTATATAACGCGCTCTATAGAAAGTGTTATTGATATGAATCCAGCAGCAGGGGGAGACATTACTTTACAAACAGAGTGTACATACAATGTATATAACATTGACTAAAATTATTTATTTTTATAAAGCACGAATGTGATTTATATGTATGTATGTATGTACATATGTATATCTGCTATATTATCACTTCTATATATACCGTAATAATACATCAATTTCATCACAGGATCACAAGAACACGCTTTGGGCTGAACATTAGTGAAACTTAAATTTTCTTGCGTAGCTGTTATGCAGAAATAGCAATAAATAATGTGACCTTAACTTACCTAATGCTAATCTGTTGTTGTTTATTAAAAGTTTGTACATATTATTAACGTGTTTGTACCAAACATGTTAATAATATGAATAAATAGGTGATTACGAGAACTGAGTATTTCTGAGTTCTTTCTTTCTGAGTTTCTTATTAAAAAAATATAAAATGGGGGTAGTGTCTTGTATTGTTTTGATGTTAAATCTTTCACATTTTCCGTATCTACTAAGAAATATGCATGATAGCCGTCTTCTAGGCCCGTTGACTTTTGAGGAGGTGCTTAATATTTCACTTAAAAAAGTATTTCTTAAATAGGCAACAGTTTATACTGTTACTTATTTATTTATTTGATTGTTCTGATTACATAAGAAAGAAGTTTCACCAGCAATAAATACTGACAAATTATCCACATTTCTTGTCGGGAGTATGAAAATAAACGTTTTTAAAATCTGGTTGGAAACTATTTCTGTTAATCTTCAAATTTTTTCCATTAAAGCAACTAAAAGTGACAAAATTTAATGAAAATTTTGGCGTTTGGCCCAAACCTCTTGGACTACGAATATTTGCAAAAACGCCCGCGTTTGCTTTAGAAAAGTGTACATTTCTCAATGAAATACTAGCTGTTTGGATATTAAATGCTCCATTTTTTAGATCATGAAAATTGCTATTAGTTATATTCATTTGTTTTGTATACGGTATCATGAACGCATTGCGTTTAACATTACTAAAATTTGAGTACATTACGAACATATTTTGTTTAACGTAGAGGTTGGAAAATGCTTTCGTCGCCACTGAATTGAAATTGCAACCATTCATGATTAGGTGTTGAGTTGTAATTTTTCTGAATGCCTGACTTTTAATGTGGTTTACTTTTGTGGCGAAGAAACGTATGCTATTCATATTTGTTATTGAGTTAAAAGCGAACGGAGATATGTGGTTTATTGTTACATTAACCAACTGGAGCATACTCATACCTTTAAACGAAAAGCTCGGTACTCTATGAATGTTAGAATTTGCTATAGTTACTGTTATTGTTTGATGTTTATGTTTCACATTTTTATATATGGAGAATTCTTCCAGTATCAAGTTAGAAATATCCTTTAATGTTACCGATTTTAGTGATGTTTTATTTCTTATTGCATTCGCCTCGAACACCACGTTTTTGCAATTCGTTATCTCTATCATTCTAACATCGGGCGATGTGAAATCTTCATGAAGGGATATCTAATTTAAATGAAGTTAGTATTTGTTAATTTGTATAACATACTCTACTTACTGGTTTTTCATTGGATTGACATCGGCATCTCAAATACTTGACTCTAGCGTTGCATGTAGGGATTATATTTTGATCATATCGATCTCGTATTTTTACAATATTGGACGAAATGTAGTTTGCCAGTAAAAGAAGGACTATAGAACTGTACCAACTCATAGTCGAGTTACTGTGGGTACTGTAAAAAATATATTTGATAATTAGATGTGCCAGACGTAATATAAATAATAATAAACTGAATACTGTTACACTTTACGGATGTAAGCCGCACAAAGACTTCCATCAAGGAAGATCTACGCTAACATTCATTTGCCCAGTGGCACACACGTACTTGGATATGAACAAATCCTAAGACTAACTAATAGAGCTACAGAGTTTCACTGTACAGGAAAAAGATTCGTCTCAAGGAGACGAATCTTTTAGTCTATAGTGACACTATACCTATCTCTTTTAGTTTCCGAGATATTTTGAAAAATTCAAAAAAATAGAGCGGGTGTTAGAAAACTACCCTTTAGCTACAGAGTTGCACTTAGTTAGTTTCCGATATATTTTGAAAAATTCAAAACAAAAGGTGGGGGTTTTTATAAACCGACCCTTTAAACGCGAATATATCCGGAACTAAAAGAGCTAGAGAGTTAATTTTTTTTAAAAATGATCGTCTCAAAGAGACAAGATTTTTAGTCCATTTGTATACCAAAATGACCCTCTCGGAAAGGCGGTTTTTAACTTAGTGAACGCTCGCGGTACGACCCATAGGAACAAAGTTGCGAATATCTCGGGAACCGAAAGAGCTACGGAGATAATTTTTATACCAAAATGATCGTCTCGGAAAAACGCTTCGTATGGGTTGTCTCCCCCGGCGCTACGACTCATAGGAACACAAGTTGCGAATATCTCCGAAACTAAAAGAGCTAGAGAGCTGCGTTTTTTTTTTAAGATTCGTTTCGTTGAGGAGCTGTAGAGTGCAATTCTGTAGTTCTTATAGTTTGCGAAATATTCAGTTTTTCAAAATATCTCAAAAACTGAAATAGGTAACCTTATTATTTTACCTAACCAGAAGAAGCGCAATAAAATTCTGCTTCTTTTGGTATATAATGTTCCTATAGCTATCTCCTTTAGTTTCCGAGTTATCTTGAAAAACTAAGAAAAAAACAGAAAAAACTGAATATCTTGAAAACTAAAAGAGATACATAGTTCCACTCTACAGGAAAAAGATTCGTCTCGAAGAGACGCATCTTTTAGTATATAATGATACTCGAACTATCTCTTTTAGTTTTCGAGTTATATTGAAAAATTCAAAACATTTTCTGAAAAAGCCTTGAAAATTAACAGAGCTAGAGAGTTGCACTCTATAGGACAAAGATTCGTCTCAAAGAGTGAATGAAAAAGCGCAGGTTTCTATCTCTTTTACTTCCCGAGATATTCGCGTTTAAAGATGCATTTTCATAGAAACTCGCGTGTTTACCACCACTCCAAAGTTTTCAACTACTTCTTGTAACATTCCATCACTCTCCGCAACATTCCGCATTTCCGTCGTTTTTTAATCAAACTAGTTGGACGTCTGTATTTTGGCTATATTGAGCCAAACTAAACATATATGGTAATTAAAAAACTTACATTATTTTGTGTATCGGCCTTGGATACATATGGCGCAATAACTAATTTGATTTGAGCAGGCTGTGTGTATCCAAAATGGAAAATCATAATAGATAGAAGTGTTCAACTTATTAGGTAACTTGTTCTTTAATTTTAATAAATATCTGATGAAAAAGTGCCATCATTCTGTCTTGTAACGTAAATTAATAGAAAGTCCTTTCAAATGTTATGAGGCCAAACTTATTTTTGAGGCTTCTGTGATACTACCTTCAAAGGTATATTCATATTAGCACCCTATATGTATGTATCCGACAATAATACAAACGATAAATATAAGTAAAACTCGTGTGTATCTAGGTTGGATACACGTTGCTTTAAAAACATGCACTGACTTGAATCCACGTTGAATACACGTGGTGGTTAACGTGTTAAATTAACTATACCTATGGCAAAATTCCATTTTATAAAAAAGGTACTACTGATAGATCTGAAATAGCAAATCTATATAGGAGGGTCAATTTAAAATGAAGTACGTTTAGTGAGTGTTGTCATGAGTCAGGTTTTATGATTTGCGATATAAATAGTTGTAGTTTAGAGCATCAGAACCAAAATTAGTGCCAGTCCTAAGTGCGAACTGTAATACATTATATAACAATGTACAGTGTGACACAGAAAAGTTAAAAAGTTGGATATATTTCTGTCTTAATTCAAATAAGTTCTGAATTTTAAACAATCTATCCATTAATTTCTAAGCAATTCCAAATTAAAATAAAATTAAGTATTAAATAATACATTCAAAATTTCTTCTTATTGTTATCCATGGAACTTCAAGTTAGTACTGTATAATTCTTACATACCTGTATTATTTGTTTCTTAATTTTTCTGTTAATCCAATTGATAGTGTTTGTTTCTAATTGATATTGTTTGTTATATGTATTAATATAAACTGCGGTTACGAAGTTCTTACGAAAACGAAGACAAAAGCTCACATACTACCCCAGAAATGTTGTTGATGCTTGATTTCCCTTTTTTTCAAAAAAATACTCACTGAAGTTATCATAAATATTGGCATAATAATATGCTCCAAACCAAGCTCATGTTGTAAAAGTGACAATTAGCAATGTATTATAATTAACCAGAACTAATCAAAATATAGATAACAGATACAGCAACTGGGTCTATAATTTGCGGTTTTCTCATAGTACCTCGGTTAGAAAATTATGATCTATTTATCTGTATTACAAACGGTTTCATATATTTCCGCTGACTTAATTGTGGTTAATAAATGTATAAAATAATTGTACATATTAATGTCAATCGATTATCTAAACTTTCCTACATATTGTTTCATCATAATATGTCTAAAATCTGGAAAAATATGTTTATCTGCTTGCTTCCTATTACAGAAACTTGCGAAAACACTGACAAATTGTATTACACATTTATCTTTTTTCATTCCCGTGCTTGTGAAAACCATTAGTTTTAACACTGTTATTGTTACGATAATGGTAGTAGGTAAACTGTTGGTAAATGTTGCTAATTGTGAACTCCCGTATTCTCGTAAGTTGCTGAAGAAATCCCCGTTTAATTCTCATAAAATCCAATTGATAATAATACATTACACCGTATATGTATATTTGACGTTTTCATATTGTTTCGCAAGTATTGTTTAGGAATTAGTGATCTGTACGAAGATTTTTTTCCAAACGGTAATTTTGAATAAAGCTTCTCCATATTTTTTCGTAAAGTTTAAGCAATAACGATATACATATGTTATTATAGAGTTTGTTAACTATGGCATAAGCAGTGCAATCAGCTGATGTAAGATTTTGGAGTGAAATATTCCAAAGCGATACACAATGTTGGTTCTCTAGTTTACATCACTTTCTACTGTGCCAAATTCTTACTCACCTAGTACTATTCACTTCAAACTTTTCCATGATATAGACGCGGTATTCTTAAATGCTACTCTACACGCTTTCGATACAGTGTGGTACAAAGAACTGCTTTCGCATATGCTGGCAAATTTAGATTTTAAAGACTTATTACTACCTACGTAGTAGAACGTTTTTATAGTTACCAGTTATGCTTATAATTTTCGTGTAAGATCTCTCTACTGCATTTAGAAAACAACATTGATGATACAAACGAAGCCTTTAATTAACGAATAATATGTTTCGGTGGTCGATTAAAATCCACGAGGAAGATATCGTGGGCAAGCTCATAAAGCACTTAAGACTTAAAGTTGCCGTCACTAATAAGTGTGTCTCTACGACTAATATTTGCAATGTCGTATATCAAAAGAACCATGATGAAATTCAATGTACTTTTTTCTATTTCTCTACTCGACTAATTCACTACTGCGAAAGTTTCTGACCTTGATAAGTTCGGTCGGAATATACGTCAAGTAATCAAGGCCCGTGTAGAATTGCATGTTTTGGTTTATGTACAATCAAAAGGCGACCAAGAATGATCGTACTTTGAAGGTTTGATATTTAATTTACAACCTTAGAGAGATTTGCGAACCAGCTGGTCTATTTGAAGTTGAACAGACGGTCCTATAAAACAATAAGGTGATACTCCCTTTCTTGACAGACGAGCAATGTTTGCCTGGAAATTATATACGCTTATCGCTATTTTGGTAACGAAAATCCGCAACTAGTACTACTGTTTCACAAGAGATTGAAAGGTCAAAAGCGCCTTTACACGTAACTGTAGTAAAAAGGTGTGAAAAAGTGCCAATACTAATTTGAGATTACGAAAAGATACTTAATTAAGATTAGTATTGTTTTATTTTTTAAGAATTCTAAAACGAGTGCTTGTTTAAGTAGTTTATCATTTGTGAAAAAATACAAACACATTTTCTCCAGCACATTATCACAAACAAGCACATTTCTTCCAGCACATATGAGTTAATTAAGCATATTAAACAAATTGTTTAATAAAAATGCGAAGCAGTAGGTTGATATTCCCAGAATTACCTAGATACCGAGATATACATAGATAATTGTAATTTTTTAATAGATATGAATAAGAAGATTCGCACCAATTTTAGGTATACCAAGAAGTGTAATTTAATTGAAAAAGCATATTCTAAAATCAGTAGTTTGAATAGCTTTAAATTGCTATCCTTATTAGTCTCCAGTTTTTGGAAACTAATTCCCGTCATAATACACACATATTTATACTTTTTAAATTAATTAAAAATG